>OX392513.1:12470845-12745845 GCA_947623375.1 Apotomis capreana | reverse complement strand
AATAAATGACTTCCCTGAGATAATAGAAAAATCCACAGTGCTGCTGTTTGCTGACGATGTAAAGTTGGTGATGCCGATCAAATCCACTCTTGATTGCGAAACTCTACAAAAGAACATCGACTCGGCCTACAAATGGAGCTTAGAGAACAGGTTAGTGTTCAATACCGACAAATGCGAAGTAATAACCTTTACTCGCTCACAGTCGCCACTTTATTATGGTTATCGCATGGGTGAGAAGGTGATGGTCCGTGTCGATGAAGTCCGTGATCTCGGAGTGGTTTTTGACCGGCATCTAACGTTTCGGCCGCACATACAAAATGTGACTCGCGACGCGTACCGGCGGCTTGGATTTGTGTTGCGCAACGCTACTCCCTTGACTGTTGCCGCGACGCGTGCGCTGTACGCAGCGCTTGTCAGGAGCATCCTAGAGACGAATACAGTGGTCTGGAGTCCGCACGAGAAAAAATACATTCTCATGTTGGAACAAGTCCAAAAGAAATTTCTAAGAAATTTATATAGAAAAACATGCAGTTGTTATCCTTTTATGTATCCAACACGATTTCTACAGGGGCATTTGGGCTACGATTCGTTGGAGTTGCGTAGAAATTTAGGATTAATAAATTTTGTCATTAACATCCTGAGGAACAAGGTGGACAGTATCGGTCTTTCGGAACGGTTCTTAAAGCTGTCCGTACCCGATGACTACTGCAGCAGACGGCGCCGCCCGCCGCTGCTGGCCGTGGAGCACCCGCGCACGCGCCTGCGCCTGCACTCGCCCGTTCCACGCGCGACCGCGCTCATCAACTCCCTACTCTTAGCACAATCTGAATGTGATTTGTTTGCGGATGGGATAGCGAGATTGATGACCGATTGGAAGAGAGTGCTAGAGAAAGAACAAGATAATTATCTTGTAGTTGTAAGTTAGTTAGGTTTTAGTTAAGTATTTTAGCTTAAGAATCCATGTAACGCTTTGGTGTAAACTGTCATGTTACATTTTTATGTGATTCAATAAATAATAATAATAATAATAATAATAATAATAGCAGTTGACAAAGGCCTCACCTCTCTCTCCTTAGCGAACGAGAACTGGCGCAGACCAAAGGTGCTTAGCACCGATGACCGCAGGGCTGTATGGAAGAGCAAGGAGCTACACGGGCGGTTCTACAAGGCCCTTACGGGGCCCGATGTAGATCTGCTCGCGTCGGTGAACTGGCTACGCTTCGGGGATCTCTTCGGGGAAACCGAAGGTTTTGTCTGTGCAATTGCGGACGAAGTAATGATGACGAACAATTACCGGAGATATATCCTGAAGGACGGTACGGTCGACATTTGTCGGGCATGCCGCCGTCCCGGTGAGTCACTCAGGCATATAATCTCCGGTTGTTCTCATCTTGCTAACGGCGAGTACTTGCACAGACATAACCAAGTAGCCAGGATCATTCACCAGCAACTTGCTCTTCGATACGGTCTTGTGGGGTCTGAGGTGCCGTACTATAAGTACGCACCGATGCCAGTTCTCGAAAATGGTCGTGCCACGCTCTATTGGGATCGATCTATCATCACGGACAGGACTATTGTAGCCAATAAGCCTGATATCGTGTTGGTAGATCGATCCAAGCGCCAGGCAGTGCTCGTCGACATCACCATCCCGCATGACGAGAACCTCGTGAAGGCCGAGAAGGACAAACTCAGCAAGTACCTTGACTTGGCTCACGAGGTGACCGTCATGTGGGATGTTGACTCGACGATCATTGTCCCGATAGTCGTTTCGGCGAACGGTCTTATAGCGAAGAGTCTCGACAAACATCTTAAGAGACTCTCGCTAGATGGCTGGATCAAGGGCCAGATACAGAAGGCGGTACTCCTGGACACGGCGCGCATCGTCAGGAGGTTCCTCTCTCTGCAGCCCTAACCACCGGTAGCCTGGGCCCTGCCCCGCTGCCGGCGGCACCCTAGGTTAGGTTTTTTATAATGTGTTTATATATTTTGTAATTTCTTTATTGTATTTTACTTTTGATATAACTTTATTGTAAAAAACCTAACTTAAGATTTTAAATGAATAAAGGAGATAATAATAATAATAATAAGCCCGCAGGGCAGCTTGTGGCGAGCTGTTGGGGAGTGACGACCCCACGGACCCGAGATCTCCAGAGAGTCGGTCAGGGTCCTCGTCTCCGGTGTGCCTTCATCGGCCGGAGTGGAAGCCCAAGAGGACCCGTAGGACTCTCAGCTCTGGCTTGCCTTCATTGGCCGTCCAGAGAGGAGCGTTAGAGCTATATGCTCCAGGGGTGGAAGTGTTAAAGGGCATCACGCCGCGAGTAACTTCGGAGAAAGCGCAGCACACCTCTCGACACCCCTGAGCCCTCACGCTCGTGTTGCTTCCGGCCGTCTGCACGATGGCATTACGGGGCCCACCTAGTGAGGGGCTAGTCACCACCCGCCAGAGGTAACAGTCACATTGATGGTTACGGCGGGTGACATTTTTCTTTTGCAATAGCCCAAATAAATAGTCCATCCAAACTCCATTTTAATAGCCCGGTTTTTTCTTTTTCATACCAATGCAATAGTACAATCACCTGCTGGGACCTGTTCATGGATGTATCATCTTATTGATATGATCAGGAACGGGTCCCAGCAGGGCTACAACCACAGCAAATTTCTCCAAGGGGCCTCTACGTGTTGGATCCATATCCCCACGCAAGCCTTCCAAAAGACCGGGACGTATGAGCCCGAGACTCTATGACGAGAAACAAATAATAATAATACTCATTTTAAAATGTGGCAACACCAAAACCAGAACTTAATGGAACGGTTACTTTAGTCGGTTTTCTTATAAAAAAAAAAACTTAATAAAACTCGGTATGCATCTGTCATCTGTCAACGTCAAATAAAAAAAAAGTGTGTGTGTCAGCTCCGACGCACGACTGGAGTTTACTCTTCAGGCCAGGCGCGCACCACGATTTTTTTAGTCGCGCGATAATTTTGTCGCAGAAATAAGCGTACTTATGGGTTTATGAAAATCGTGGTGCGCGCACTCTCATATAAATAAACCGATATCTTGCATTTCTGCGACAAAATTATCGCGTGACTAAAATCGTGGTGCGCACCTGGCCTTAAGAACGATTATAAAATATAAATAGGTACTCAATACGTTTATTGCACATAATGGTTATACAGGTGGAAGTAAATAGTTAAAGTATCACATTATGTACCCTGTTGGGCACTGCAAACAAGAACGAGAAGGTAGACACTTACATAATATTAATATACGAGTACAATATACAGCAAAACTTATAATAATGTTACATGTTTTTTTTACCCATAGGCCTATCTTCTAAATATTCGTTCAAGGAGTAGTACGTTTTCGAAAGTAATGACTGTTTAAGTTTGTGAACGAAAACTGCATCTTTTTTTCTTTTTACTTCGAACTTCGTATCGTGCCGTCCCTTTCACTCTCCTGTTATACACCGTATGACTGAAAGGGACGGCACGCGGTGGCGGTCAGTTGTAATGTATGACTATCCTAACATTCCCTCAGACACACGCGGCCTGAATTGTCATAGTGACAGCAGGTCGCCACCGCGTGCTGGCTGTAAGCCATAAAGTCTCGACAAAAAAACTGATGGCTGTCAACCTAGTCTTATATTCTCTTTGCCTGTTATTTTAATTTACGTCAACAAACGGCCCATTTCAAATTTTTTCGCGATTTATTTCAAAATTATCATAGTTAATGTCTTCAAATGCATAAAGAAAATGTGCTTAACGCGGCACAACTGCTGCTGAAGACGATTCAGTTCATTTTCCTAGAGCGGGAATAATAATTTTACGGTAAGAATATTTTATTTCAGGTCTCTTATATATGTCTCGGAATTTTGTTGCATATTTTAATACACATGAAAAAAGAACTACCAGCTATTTGTTTTAGACGTGTTTCAGGTACATTTAGTTAGGTTATCTTGCCTAGAAATACGGTTATTGTATGTTATTAAATCACAGGTTCTGTTTGTTTGTTTTAAATATCTTTAACCTCTCATCACACAAAAACGGCTGCATGGATTTTAATCCCAGATAGCATCCAAACATGGTGATAGGATACTTCTTACTTTTTACCCAACAACTGTAGACAAAATGTTTTTTAATACAAGTATTTATAGATATTATTCACAAGGTAATATTTTAACTCTGCTAGAGATATTTAGGCCTGCATTGACCAAACTTGTTCTGAGCTTAGTGCATAGTATTTTAACATTATATTTCTGTTCATGTCTATTGTCCATTTTGTTCAAGCAGGTCTCAATTAATGTGGATATGTAGACTTGATAAAATGTAATTTCCTATTTCAGAGCTACATTTTGGGCACGACTGGTCTTCACAAGAATACTTGACTTCTCTGTACGAAACGAATAAGGTTTTATGTGGACGACATTTCCAAGATTCCCGTTACACTGACAGTTGTAGAAAAAGCTGAGCAAGTATTCTGTTCTAGGAACAACAGAATATATTAATAAAACAATGCAATAATAGTGCACCTATGTAGTAAACTTTTTAAAGACATTTTGTAAATTATAGTCTCTGTTTGGATATACACTGAATAAAGGCCATTAAAAAGTAATTCATTGTGTTGTATTTTTTATAAAACTATTAATTTTCAGCTCAATCGTATACCGGGAAGTGGTTGACAAATGATTTGCAGGATTAAACCTGAATATGCATGCATGTAAAATAGAAAAGTTAGAAAAACAAACTTTCAATATGGCATATTTGAAAACCCCGCCAAAATAGCCCGCTGTCACTTAGTTCATATACGGTAGCGCTAGAAGTATTAAAAAAAAGGCAACATTTTTGAACGTAGTTACCGTTCTTGTGAGTAGTCTATTCCTTGTTCTTGACATACTTGACGTTCAAGTATGCATGACGTTATTCAACAATTTTATTAAAGTCCGTCCCTTTCACCCTCGTGTTATACACTATATGAGTGAAAGGGTCGGCACGATACAAAGTTCGGTGTAGGCCCTTAGATACAGATACACAAGTTTACCGGACGCCGCTTCAAGCATCATGCAGGCTTGACGGCGGGCTTGATCGTGTATGGCCTGCATTATCCTCCCAAGCAGCACATTAGTGAATTTTGCAGCTTATCTTATAGCTTTAAGTTCTAAATGAGTGGTTTAACAGTGTTTGATACAACTTATAGCTTTAAACACCACTCAAAACTGTATATGAGTTCATCCTATCACTTGTAGTTGCATAGGAACGTTTTTTGTTTCTACTTTATTACTTATGGTGGGATAAAGTCGATTTTGCTACTTAAAGTTGCATGCAGGTTCAAATTGTCACTCAATAAGAAGCAATAGTGCTATATAAGGCCTTAAAATCACTTATAAGCAACTTTTACATATAAGTGGCAACATACCCTTATTTGGAACTAAAAGTTCCAAATGACTAGTACAATAGCGAATTATATCACCAATAGTGGCTAAAGGGATAATTTTACGGCTCTTTTGGAACCAAAAAATATTGCAACTTTAAGGCCTAAGAAGTACCTTATTGCCACTCCAACGCATAAATAGGTGTCAGTAGGAGGTTCTTGGAACCAAAAGCAGTTATTTTCACTTATTTCGAACCACTAACGAACTAAAAGTTCTATTATTGTTCCTATTTGCGCCTTGTCAAAATATATTTAATAGTCTTGCTTGTTTAATAGTCTACAAAAGAGCAAATAATTACTATTGGTAATATCATTCACTGCTTTGCCACTCGCAAGATACAAATAAGTGATTATTAGACTTGATAGTTCCAAATAAGGAACAAATAAGTGAAAATAAACACTGTAGGATCTTTTTTAGGGTTCCGTAGTCAACTAGGAACCCTTATAGTTTCGCCATGTCCGTCTGTCCGTCTGTCCGTCCGCGGCTTAGCTCCGTGATCATAAGTGCTAGAAAGCTGAAGTTTGGTATGTGTATGTATCACGCCGACATAACGGTAAAATAAAAACTAAAAAAATAACTTTTTTTCGGGTACCTCCCATACACCTAAAGTGGGGGTGATTTTTTTTTTCGTTCTAACACTAGCGTGTGGGGTGTCGTTGAATAGGTCTTTTAAAAACAATAGGGGCCTTCAAAGATCATTTTTTGATAAAGTCAGCAGTTTTGTAAATATTCGCTCGGTAAATCCAAAAAATAGTGTCCCCCCCCCTCTAACTTCTCAACCACGGGTCAAAAAATTATGGAAAAATTCATGAAAATAAGGCCCTATTAGTACTTTCAATGAAAACTATATTGAATAAAATCGGTCGAGCCGTTTTTGAGTTATCGCAAAAATTCATAATTTTCTTTTAAATGACGTAAGTGCCCCGCGGTGTTCTTATACTTCGAACGTTACACATATTAGTTAAGTGCCATACTGCATTAAAACATTTCGCTCAATCTGGTGCGTATAATCGATAACTTCTAGAAGGTAATAAGTAATTACAGTTACTTTGGCGTTTACGACCTTTTATAGAGCTTGAAATCTTTCTCGTAATTTAAATTCGATTTTATTGTCTATTGTGAAGGATGGCCAACTACGGAACCCTACACTGAGCGTGGCCCGACATGCTCTGGACGGTTTTTGTTTTGCCATGTTTACAAATGGAAGCCTATGAAAATTGATTATTTTAACCAGAATTTTATCACACTGACGCATAATCACAGACTTTTGATAGTTGTGACGATGTTACTTTAACATTGTACGTAACCTACAATCATTAGGTCAGGTTTTTAACAGTTTTATTTCTTATCAGTATCTATTCCTTATTTAATTTAGCACTCTCTTTTTTAATATTCCTGATCAAATGAAGGGCGCGTCGAAATTTACAAAGAAAACATACTATAGTTTCACAGTAAAAAAAAATTCGCAAGAATTTCGTGCTTATTTCGATGCTTGTATAACGTAAAGTTTTAATCACTCATCAAACAGACATATAAATCCAAAATGAATATGGCAGATCACGTATTACTTCAATTTGACAGTTGCCTCGCCACTCAAATATAATTTTGGCGACTCATTTATCACTCATTGACCGAACTGAAATGTTTTCATTCGTTCACTGCGCATAACTTTTACCCTTAGTTCTAATTGCCACTTAAGGTTATTGTGAGATCTCTTATGGACGCATAACTTTCACCCATAGTTCTAATTTCCACTTAAGGTTATTGTGAGATCTCTTATGGATTCTATTTAGCACCAAAAATAGGCTGCAATTTTTCTCCTTTTGGTTCTATACTGGTGGCATAAGGGTTCTTGCCACCTATATAGCACTTAGTCATGGTGGTAAATTTCACTTAAGCATCTAATTAGATATGATATACGAGCTATTTAGACCCAATTGTGCTACTTGGGCTTACTTCATGTCATGCAGGCATCCGAAATGTCAAATTTCATAGTTTGTTTATGTGAACATAATGTTAGGGGAGCTGGGAACGTTTAGTTTGTCTCCCTTCCACTATCCCGAAACCCCTATTGGGCTCTCTCTCTTATGGGGTATATAATTGAACGTATCTGCCGTGCTAATTTAAAAAGTCGTATCTCAGTATACGATCGGGGTAAAAATACGACTTCTTAATTTAGCAGGTTATGCGTTAAGCGTTATAGACTAAGGTCCCGATATAAAATGACCTTCACAGAGATGTTTATTTGATGAAATGTATTTTATATTTAGTTTAAAATGTCAATAAATATATTGCATATGGGTTGCCTAACAAATTTTAGTCCAGGGTATGTTTAGTTTAAAATTAAAAAAAAATTTGTTTTACATTTTACCGATTTGATTATTAGATAAATTCATAATTAATTTAATTTAATTTCAATTCAATAATCAGACTTTTGCAAAATGCTAGTAGGTATAGATTTACCTGTTTATACCTGGCTACCCGATAGTTGTGACGGGAAAAGAATAGGCAACCTAACGTTTGCATATTCTATGGGCTTCATACTTTCGATTGGTACCTATACAATTTATCTAATATTAATCAAACCAGTGAAATGTTTAAAACATTTTTTTTTATTATTAATTAAACATACCCTGGACTAAAATTTGTTAGGCAACCCATATGCAATATATTTATTGACATATTAAATTAAATATAAAATACATTTCATCAAATAAACATCTCGGTGAAGTTTATTTTATATCGGGACCTTAGTCTATAACGCTTAACGCATAACCTGCTAAATTAAGAAGTCGTATTTTTACCCCGATCGTATACTGAGATACGACTTTTTAAATTAGCACGGCAGATACGTTTGATTTTATACCCCATAATTTTCATACCCCGGGCTTATATATGAAAATCGATTCTTAAGGAGTAAACTCCAAAAATTCTATGTTTTCGCTCTTTGGTTTAGACAACAACCCTATTCAGCCCGTATTGTCTTAGATTGCAGTTATTTGATGTATTTTCTTATATTTCTTTAAATACAGAAGAATAAATTCCAAGATTTTTTTTTAAGGTACACGACATAAAGCCCTGTCGATCTCTATATTAATGTCCACCTGTTATAAATATGAAATGTTGTCAATTACGAGAGGAGATAATAAAAACTTAAACATCAGAGATTTTTGGTACAAAATCTGGTATTGTACTTGTAACACTTGAACATTTGGTGCAAGCCAAGAAACAAACTCAAATGTCATTTAAATGTTGTCAATTTTGATAGGTAGGTACGTATCTGTCGTAGTTTTTTGGTCTTGAATTAGAAATCCGAGTTTAGACATTAACACGTATAGAGTCAGAGTCACCTCTCAAACCATATGCAAATTAACTGTTAAATCATACAAAATGATTCACTTTGTTTGGTTTGACAGTTCATTTGCTTGGAAAAGTTAGCGTGGTTAGACTCTACACACATTTTCTGAAAAATGTAAAAGCGATTGTTAGTTCCATTGTTTTTGTTGTAACTAGTTTATAATTATATCTTTGTTTATTATTTGTAGTTAATAAGTAAATATATCATCATCATCATCATCATCTCAGCCATAGGACGTCCACTGCTGGACACAGGCCTCCTCAATTGACTTCTACATGGGCCGGATAGAAGCGACCCGCATCCAGCGAGTCCCCGCAACCCTGACCAGGTCGTCCGACCACCTTGCGGGTGGCCGTCCTACGCTGCGCTTGCCGGTACGTGGTCTCCACTCGAGAACCTTTCTGCCCCAACGGCCATCGGTTCTTCGAGCTATGTGCCCTGCCCATTGCCACTTCAGTTTGCTAACCCTGTTTGTTATGTCGGTGACGTTAGTTCGTCTACGAAGCTCATCATTTCTGATTCGATCACGTAGAGAGATCCCGAGCATAGCCCTTTCCATAGCTCGCTGAGTGACTCTGAGCTTCCTTAAGAGGCCCATAGTTAGAGACCACGTCTCGGCTCCGTAGGTCATCACCGGTAATACGCACTGGTTGAAGACTTTTGTCTTCAAGCACTGAGGTATCTTGGACGAGAAGACACTTCGCAGTTTCCCGAACGCTGGCCATCCGAGTTCAATCCGTCGATTGATCTCTTTTTCGAAGTTGGACCTGCCTAATTGGATCGTCTGACCCAGATAGACGTATTCGTCGACAACAACGAGGACCGAGTTCCCAACCAATACTGGGGTGGGTGCTACATGGACATTCGACATGATCTTCGTCTTGTCCATGTCCATCTTAAGGCCTACCTGTTGGGATACTCGGTTGAGATCATCCAGCATTATACCGAGATCCTCCAGCGTCTCCGCCATGACCACGATATCGTCGGCAAACCGAAGGTGCGTGATGTACTCACCATTTATGTTGATGCCAAATATATACATTAGGTTTAATAATTAAATTACTATGTTGTTTTTGGAAGAGCGGGGCCTCCTGACACAGGGATATTTTTTTTAATAATAGGTGGACCCAATCTCAACCTGATAAACCTGGGGGCCTATAATGATTGCGTTTATTACGTGATAAATAAGTGACAAGGCATCTGTCACTCACACTCGCAACATGGTCAAAACGTGACAGATGCTTTGACACTTATTTATCGCATGATAAAAGCAACCATCATAGGCCTCCTGTAAAGTTTAACCTAATAAACTTTTTAATTTATTTCATTTCTTCCATTTTCATGCCCACAGAAGCGGAGTGGAGGGGAGCAGAGCGGAGATCTGTAAAATGGACAACATTCCTCCGATTTAAATCCACTTCGTTAAGGCTTCACAAAGACGCAACCTGATTGGTTCATTTTCTCCGCTCCGCTTCTCTGCCATGCTACGGTAAAAGGGCGTATCTTACTATGACATCCGTTTAAAGATACGACCTTTTACCTAAACACGGCAGTTCTATAGGCCACCTTACATTGCAGCAGGGCTAGCAGATCTTGACGTGCCGCGATTTAGCATTACCTGTCTTACTCGCACAGTATTGGCAGGAAAGTGACAGATAGTATTTGTTGCGTGTCACAGTTGTGGCTCAGTTTCATTGGTCGATAACTCGGTCCAACTAGTGAAACTCACAAGTCGATAACTCGGTCGATATACCGCGTGCGGGACTCCCCGCATACGGTATAACGACCTGTGAAACTCATAATGGCGTATTCACTATGGCAATGTACCGCACCCCGCATGCGGGCCCTATCGACCAATGAAAACAATTCCCCGCATGCGGGCCCTATGGCACGCGTTCTGGAAATCTCCCGCACCCCGCATGCAGGGCCCGCATTGACCAATGAAACTAAGCCATTATGCTAGACGTGCTGTATGTTTGGAACCGTATAAGGTAGACTGGAAACTTTCGCATTAGATATATGTCTTCTGTACCTACCCGCTATAACAAAAACTACAGTTATATGTATACTAATGTTTTTCCATCGTTTATTGGAAAAGTTCGTTTTAGCTTGTTTTCTCTATCAAGTTCAGTTAAAAAGTTGAGATGGTAATATAAAAACGAGCTTGCCCAACAAAATACGATGGAAAACATTATGCACTATATCTGCAGCTTACAATAAAAAAAGTAAACAAATGTTTTAACGATTCTTGCTCTCACAATGTAAATCGTAATGTTTGATGGTACGGAACACTTTGTGCGCGAGTCCGATTTGTGACCAGTTTATTTACAGAATCCCTAAAAAAACAAAAGAACAAAGTACGGAACACAAGGTCATATGTGATTATAATTTGGTTACACTTGTGACTTTATTCGTTTAAGTGCAGCTAATGTAGCAGGCGTCTCGTAGTTGATGTATTACAGCTATATTATAGCATTGTAAGCGGAGTATAGATAGAGACGAGCTCGGCCCGGGCTCACCTGTTCAGCCCTGTAGGCGCGTCACGCCGCACACATACAAGTATACCTCCCGTGTTATAGTAAAAAGCCGTATCTCACTATGAAATCCATATAAACATACGACATTTTAGTAGCACCTCAGATAGTACATGTATACACCCACACAGATATAGGCTCAACAATGAAGGCTGGGCACACAGGCGCAGTCGGTGGCTAGGGATGGTTGGTGCTCGGGGCATTGGCGGGCGAGAGTTCCCGTCGCGAGGTTGCGACAACCCGCGCCGCTCGCGCGACGAAACCACTTGTTGAATCTCCTCAAGACGTTTAAGCAGCGGTTTTACTCGCCGTTAGCCATTTTTTTTTCTTATTTTTTTTTAATTTTACACTCGATCCAGTGTTTTTATGTTATGCCCTGACTTCTTGTCTTCATGTGCGGTGTTATTGTTACTGTTGCAGAATCCTTATATTCATCATTAACTTGTTGTAACTTTTGGAATATATAAAACTGTTATCGAATACTCGTATCTGTGTTACCTGTTAACTACTACTTACTTATAGATAAATGTATTCAATTCTTAATTAAACAATATTTTACGTCGCTGTAAAACAAATAACTCGTTAAAATGTGGAGCGTTCCTGATCTCTGGTAAGTAATTATTTATATTTTTTTGCATAATATTTTTTATTCCATCTCCGTCATTAATATTTTTTTATTAACGGTTGGAAGAGATAAATTATATTTTACTAGTTATAAATTTTTAGTATAGTATATTTTTTCAACTTTTGAAGGTTAATCTTACACTATCTTTTGACTGGGGTTTTGTATCAATGGTATATAAGCGTATTTATTTACAATTGAAGTAAAAAAGCGTATTTCCTTTCTTGAAAATCATGCGTTTCCCACTTAATTTTGCCATTTATCTGCGTTTTTTTTAATATTAGAGAAAAATAAGTTTATGTAGTATTTATTTATTGACTATACTATATTGGATATAGGTACAGCAAAATATGTAAACCCTAGACTAATTCTTAAATGAAAACATTGTGGATTTGTCACATTTTTCCAAATTGATAAATTGACAGTCTTAGCACAAAAATCTGCTAACATATCATTTTAATTGGAGAATTACAACATTTACAAGGTCTCTTAGAAAGCCAGTCGTTTATATGCACAGCTGCCTAAACCATAAAATTCGTATCACATAGGTACTCAAATCGAAACGTCGTCGCCATTAATCTTGTCCTAATTACTGGCATAAAAAACTGCAGCGCAATAACACGTGTTCTAAATAAGTCGGCAATTTAAACAGTGCTTGAAACTACTTTCCGTCCCACATTCATTTCCCGCACGCAACCTACTTCGCCGGCTGTCACCAACTTCGTGCCGACGGGAAAGCCTAACACTAAAGACATTGCAATTACGAGTATAGTCCATTACATACCAAGGGCGGTGAATTCGTGAATGTCCCAGATTGCAGGTGTTTGTGGGCCATTACGAATTACCTCCCGTGGTTTGTCTAAAGTTTTAGGAAGGTTAGAAAGTGAGATTTTCTCCCCTCGTGACGACACTGTAGGTAACGTGAAAATCTCCGTAGTACTACCAAAATAATGCGCTGCGACAACGTGCCATGGTATATTGTCGAAATACAACGTGGAAATAAATCAATATATTTAAAAGCTACTTTTGGCTTCGACTAACAAGACTAAACAATTTAATTAACCTACAGTTTTAAATCTCGCATCCCTTACTGTGTTAGACGGACAGACTGTTGACATTGTTTGTGCACGGAACAAGGTGGGTATAAAAACTTACCGACTGTTTTTATGAATTATTTATTTTTTATTCTCTTATCAAATGTATAATTATTTCATGGATGACCGCTCGCTTCGCGCGTGTCAAGATATAAGAGTACTTAAGGTCTTGTAGTATTTTTATAGTTTTTGCATTTGTATTTTATCGTTGTAGTGTTTGCAAGATTCTTCTCCGTTAACGAACGTTTTGTATCGATCAACAACAACGGCGAAGAATAATATTAAACAAGTCGCCTGTTGTTTACCTCTAATTGTAATGTCTTGCATTGTATTTCTTCTGTATATTTTATGAGGTGTGCAAAAAAGAGTACTTGTATTTGTATTTGTATTTGTCACTGATATGGAAAAGGCGGAAAATTCAATGGAGAATAAAACATAATTAAATAAGGGAGGCATGAGTCGCGACACTGGCGAAAGCGTCGGTGCTTTTAACTTATGAATAAAATTATAAGTATCTTATATATACTTGAACAACTTCACAAACAATAGGTATATACGTGGTATATATACACACATGAGTTTGTGGTTTGGTTATCAAAACCAGTTTTGTTGATTTTAGCTCAATTTCATCATCACCAGCCCGTATCAGTCCACTGCTGGACATAGGCCTCTCCTATGGCACGCTACTGAGCTCGATTTTCAGCTCTCCTCCTGCAGTTACTACCGGCAGTCCTACGAATGTCGTCGCTCCACCTCCTTACAGGGCGCCCTACACTACGTTTACCGATTTGTGGCCTTCACTCCGGGGTAATTCAACCAATTTTAGAGAGTTGATGGAGATCTCGCCATTTATCGCCATTCGCCACTTTTGACGTGTCCCTACTTGACAAGTGGCGATATCCCTAGAACATCGCACCTTCGTCAATCCGGTCGCGCTTTATTTGCGTTTCCTTTGTATGTGACGGCATAAATAACAGGCGCATACTTTAACTTGACCGTGTAGTGCGTGAAATTAGTCCGTTAGGTTTCGTTCAAAACAGAAATTTATATAAATGAATAACATTTTTGACAATCATTATTTGACAAGCTATTTAATTTATATATGAATGCACTGATCGAGGAGCTAAGCGGCGCGCATGCAGGTTGTTTTATAGATGGGATTAGCCACAACAACATTAGTTACGCCGACGACATGGCGCTGCTAGCGCCGTCGGTCGGTGCACTCAATGAATTAATTAGCATTTGCGAAAAATATGCTATCGCTCACGGGCTCGTGTACAATGCGAAGAAGACAGTGTATATGGTATTTAGGGCTCCGGGCATGGAAGCCCCGGATGTATCACTTCCGGTCTTGTTAAACGGGGCTCCAGTCAGCAGAGTCAGCCAGTTCAAATATCTAGGCCACTATTTGTCTGACAACTTCAAGGACGATGTGGATGTCGAGCGGGAACGCAGGGCGCTGGCGGTTCGAGCGAACATGCTGGCTCGCAGATTCGCTCGGTGTACGGCTGCAGTCAAAATAACTCTTTTTAGAGCATACTGCACGTCGCTGTACTCGGGTGCTCTGTGGGTGAACTGTTCGCAACGGTCGCTCAGCTCTCTGCGCGTCCAATATAATAACGCCTTCAGGGCGCTGTTGGGGCTGCCACGATTCTGCAGCGCGTCCGCCATGTTTGCTGAAGCTCGAGTGGACAGTTTTTCTGCTGTACTGCGTAAAAAGATGGCATCTCTTTTGATCAGAATACGTGGCAGCTCAAACAGCCTCCTGAAGACCATTGCTGTAAGAGGTGAGTGCTCAATAATGCAACACTTAATTAAAAATACAATGTCGTTAGCTAAATTTGAATACTAACATAGTTATAAGTAAAATACTAACAAAATGTGGATCTCGTTGTCTGAATAAATAAAGTTTATTATTATTATTATTATTATTATCAGCTTCGTATTTCAAAAATTGAGATGAGATATTTCACTTTTAAGCTCATCGCATTTAAATGACAGTTCAATGGCGATATAACTGTTATCTAATAGAGATTTGACGTTTGGCGATCACTCAAATGTCAATCTCGAATTAGGTCCCAGGTCCCAGGTTGCGTCTTCGTGAAGCCTGAAAGAACAAAGAGATCGAGATTTAAATCTGAGAAGTGTGATTGGTCCATCTCAGAACTCCGCTCCGCTTCGCTCCTGTGGATAGGTAGCCTTAAAGGGAACATGTCGTATCTGTATTATTGTTCAGCTTTGATAATTGAATTATCTACGAGTGGTTGCAACAAAGGGTAAATGTCCCAGATCTTGACACTCCCAATAGGCACCGTCAATCTTGATTCATCACGGTGACAGTTATATACGGTGTCAATTATTTAGTTTAATGTTCAAATTAATGTTAGTTGTTTAGTTGAAAGTTTTAGTCTTAAAACGTTGACATTCCAGAATTGCACAGATATAATTTAAACAAAATGGGGGAAAATACCTGTATAATAATGTATACTCGTATGTGGGTACCTTTATTTAAATAAGATACGATAATAAAGCTACTATGCCAGTATATGTAGTTCACGTGATAATACAATAATTTGGTATTTTGATGCTGTTCTGGTGATGGAGGCGGAGGGTGGCCGTAGAAACTAAACAGCACAAAAGAAACCCATCGTGTTTGGGCTCATTTAATTAGTATTGATGAGCTATTAACGTTTGTGCAAGAAAGTAAAGTCAGCAATAAAAGCTTGTGTTTTTTTGTCAATAAATTATTTTTTCTCTGTATTTACAGATAGCTGATCGTAAATTATACTGTAGACATTGTTTCAGCAAAAACATACAAAAATTACTGCTTTGCACGTTGCAAATTAAAGCGGATACCTAATTTTCAATTCTTTTATTATTCCCATGATAATTTCTATCCTCCATAATCAGTCAATTAATTTTAATACGACAGGGAAAACTCAGCCGAAGTATTTAGAATATAGCTCGTTTAAAATAATGATTGTTTTGCTTTCTCGTGGCGTTCGGTCGGAGCCGACGGCAAACTTAGGGTTCACAACTTTTGTACCAGAAATAAAGTGTGATAAGGTAGGAGAACGAATATGAACACTATTTGAGAAAAGTAAATAGTGTTTTATTTTTGACGTTTAAAACGAATTTAAAACATTTTACAATTTATTAAGTACCATTTTTTTATTTTATTGGTCTGAATACTCACTAGTACCTACCCATTATTTAATCTATATCTATCTAAATAGTAAAAACACGGCCGAGTACGTACCAGATTCGTGCACTGAGGGTTCTGTACCATCAAATAAACAAAAAAATATTTTATATTTGTTTTAGTTTATCAGTTATAGTGATCATAGTAATACACATTACCTATGAGTAAATTTCAAGTCTACTTATTATACGGTTGGAAAGATACAACCCTGTGACAGATGGATACACAGATAGCAGAGGCTTTGTGTATTGAACCCTCAATAAAACACTTTGTATACTTTTTAGGGTTCCGTACCTCAATCGGAAAAATGAACCTTTATAGGATCACTTTGTTGTCCGTCTGTCTGTCTGTCAAGACCGTTTATATCGAGAACGCGTGGAGGTATCGAGTTGAAATTAACACATATACTCAAGTTTACGGTCCCTTGAAGCTGTGAATCAAATTTCTACGTTAACGTGAAAAAAAGATACAGCCGTGTATGTCACAAAAAACGTACATTTCGACACTCTCAAGGGAATCAAAATGTCCTCCCGATGACCTTGAAATATGAAATTTGGCAAGTAATATCGTCATATACTACAAATACTTATAAAAATCTTAAAACTATACATTTGTAATAAAATCATAAAAAATATAGTCCTTTTCAAACATCATATTTGGAGAACTCGGTTGCGTTAAGCTTGCACCTCGTTTATATGCGGCGCCATACATTTTAGGTGCAAATTTAACTCAACCAGGCCAATTAAGATGGAATAAGTGAAAGTTTGTATGGAACCCTAGGTGCCTGACTTGCGCACTTGGCCGGTTTTTTTTTAAAGAACATGTAATTTTCAATAAAATGTATAATATTGTATTTAACAGTATCGATGGTAACCCTATTCAAACTTCAGCTAGGGAAACTTCGTCGCATGACGCGGATTGATGAGACAAATTTTCCGAAATGAGTACCTACTTAAATTAATTTTTATTCGGGTATTTTTAATCAGGGTAATGTTTCAATGAAAATTTTTGCGAAAATAAATTTAATAAAATTTATGCTCAGAGACAGTATTTCTGTAGAAAAAAAATGTTGCATATCCTGGGTTACAAAAACAGACCTTTTAATGCAAGGCATACCTACAGACAAGATAGGAACAAGTAGGTAGGGCTCGTAAATATGGAGCCGGCAGTCCTGGGTTCGAATCCCGGCATGCGAAAATATTTTCTTGGGTCATGGATTTTATCTATATATAATTATATATTATGTATATAACTCTTAAATTGAAACCTTCTTTAAAATGTTTGAAGCTTTTATCGTTATGATTATGACATTGTTCAGAGAGCTTTAATAAAAACCACTGAATTCTAAGTACTTTGTTTTTATTCCCTTTATTTATTTTTAAGCTTAGGCTAGGTTTGTTTTCAATAAATTTATTACATCCTGTATTTGTAAAATAAAAAAAAAAATATTTTACAAATACAGGGTGTCCCACGGCTATGCCACATCGAGGGAAAGTACCTTGAGCATTTTAGATACTCTATTTTACTAAAAGGAGACATCATTTTGGTTTTAAAAACAATTTGAACTACATTTAAAGATTTTTGAATAATCGTCTGTTTGAACCGGGAATCGAACCCGCCAAATAGTAAAAATAGCCGTTATTTTACACCGTTCAAAAGGCTCAATCGGAAGCATTATTTTTTCCAAGTAACATAGCATTTTAAATAAAAGGAAACGGGTTAACTTCATACACTATGTGAAAAAACGTCCTAAATGACAACTTTTGAGATACCAAAGTTTTGTTAGAAGAAGGTGATATATCCTTCCGTACCATATACCCGGAACGCACGCACCGGACGCAAAGGGATTAAGATAGACTGGAGGCCTTCACAATGTGGGCTGGTGACGAATGGAGAAGATCAGTTGAACTGAAAAGCGGTCGAAGGAGGAGGTGCTTGATATGGTGAACGAGAACAGGTGTTTTCTAAAAACAATGGAGAACCAAAGAGGAAAAATGATTGGACACCTGCTGCGACACGACGAATATATAAAGACTAAAATATAAGTAAAGATTGAAGGGAGGAGAAAGAGAGGAAGACCAAGGAGAGCTTACATGGATCAATTGAAGGAGAAGTTGAACATCGTGTCGTATAAAAAAAAAAAAAAATTTTTTTTTTATTAATTATACCAGGCTATCAAGGCGCAAAAACGAGATGCATGGAAATTGCTCCACCGACAAGAGCGTAGGTCTTAAATTTATGATGATGACCGTATAAATGATGAAGTATTTACTACCAAAAATGAGAGTTTTTAACAATTCAGTTACAAAATGGCTACAAATAGACGTTGAGCCTGCAATCTACTAGAGGTCGATATTGAAATTTTTTTTTTCGTGTTTTTGTCCTTAAAGTGCCACCACGGTAAAATATACGATGCGTATTCCTTTCATTCACTGATATATGCCGTAGCACTATAGACAAGAATAGACTATACGTAAAGTGTTACGGCCTACTAATACAAATAACAAGTACCGACGTCAATTTAACACACAATTTCACTCAATGGGACCCAAGTTTTCCCCAAGGTGAATAACACACAATTCCCATTTACTTGTACAGATACACCGAAACAAAGGAATCTACATAATAGTATGTAAATGGGTATGGATTTCATAACGATACAGCCTATCCGGCCTGTTATAGAATGCCCGCCAACATAATTTAATAACATGAGCATTCTGCTCGCAAGAATTTACTGTTTTATCTCAAACCAGCGAAAAGGTTATGGATGTCAAAGATAAAATTTGAAATAAAGAATTTCTTTTGTGTGCAACGCAAACCGCCCCGAGATATGATAGAAATTCGTCTCTAGAAAACCCAGCCTTTCGTTACTTTATGAAAGGCCTGCTTTTTATTGACGCTATACAATCAATACATTCATAATGGCATACTTGTGAAAGTCACATACATATTTATATATATTTTACTAAAAGGGGTTTTATTTTTGTAGCTATAGACACAATTTGGTTATTCTGTCACTCGCGATGTCACTTGTTATCCGACCTGAATAATGAAATAAGAGTGATTGATTATCTACTCCTCCTTGCCGCTTTATAGGATGCGGCCTAGTAAATAACCACCATACTAAACGACGACGCGGTTGGAGCAGTTCGTTCGTTCGTCCTGGGTTCGGATCCCGACAAGGACAAATATTTGTGTGATGAACTCGAATTTGTTCCCGGGTCATGGATGTAATCTATATATGTAAGTATTTATATAATTATGTATAATATCGTCGTCTAGTACCCATAGTACAAGCATTGCTTAGTTTGGGACTAGGTCAGTATTTATAAGATTGTCCCTTACCTAATCTTATACCGGGTGTAACCGACGGTGTACCGAAAACTGAAACCATGGCTTCAGACCATTATTCTGGGCTGGAAAATCGTGGAAATTTCTTTGAGAAAATTCACAAATTTTCCTCGCGAGTTTACATTTTTTCTTTATTTTTCCGTTAATCGAACTCTACCGGTAACAATTTTTCATGAAAAATCGCATGAAAATAGCATTTTCCGCAAAACACGCAACGTATCACAAACAGTATTATGTAAGCGTTTGGAGTGGGTCAGATAACGGTACTGGCCGGTCATTGATCCGCCAGTGCCCGCCCGTCGGCTGCTACGGTCGGACGCATGTTTAATGTTTACCTACCCGCACATTTTATTTGCTTTACTTGCTTGAATGAAAATAATCTTGTTAGACTGTTTTAATTTATCGGTCAGTTGTTATTGGTGTTAGGTACTACATACTAGTTGTGATCTGTGGTTGCGTTGTTTTTGTGGTTGCATTCATTCATGTCATTCGATGCGCATTGGCGTAACGGTATGTTTTGCGCTGACGCGTGAGTGGAATGGGGAGCGCCCGGACCGGTCTATGCTTGCCGCGTGCCCCCTCCCCGCGCGTCTGCACCCGAGAGAATTGGACGCAATACATTGCGCGTCGAGTTTTATAATTTATTTTAGAAAATCTTATCCTTGAGTTTTCCGAGAAAATGAACACTCGTTTTCAGTTCGTGATTATGGTCTAAAACTACAGTTTTCGTTTTCGGTACGCTGTCGGTTACACCCTGTATAATAAAAAAAAATACAATCTGCAAGCCATAATTGTAAGTTTTATTTATTTTTATATTTTAGTAAAGAAATTCTAGTATGACTATGAATAACATTTTAATAAATAAATAAAGGGATAACATCCATGACCCAGGAACAAATATTCGAGTTTATCACACATACATTTGCCCTGGCCGGGATCCGAACCCAGGACCGCCGGCTCAGTAGGCAGCTGCACTACCAACTTAGCCAACTGCGTCGTAATAATAATATCGGCTCCATAATAGGCTTCTAACGTCCTGCCGTGCTACGAAAAGTCCAAAGCCTGTTCATCACACAAATAAGTACTCGTATTTGCCCTTGCCGGAATTTTTGATGAGGGAATTCGGAAAAGAAAGACCATGATTTCATAATTTCTGTATTGTGTGGTGTACTTTAAGATTAGCTAAGCAGAAATTTTATAATGAATCGCTTTCCTAATATAAACATCATAAACATATATATGTTTTAGCTGGCTTGTCCTTTTTAGAAGTGGTAGATATTTTTAAGCGCATCGTCGTATAAGATATTTAGATTTACTGCAGGTGAATGTCCCTGGTGTTTTATAACCAATCTTTTTACGATGTTTTATGAGTGTCTCGCCACTTTGGACTCAGTCGGTGATATTTATGGCGATAGCTATGTATGGGAACTGACAACACATATATTTGAATAGAGGAGATAGTAAAGACGTATATCGGCACGCTTCTACTCTTCATGAACTATTCCGAATAAAACGCAGACATTATGACAAAATTATTGATAAATCAATAAATACTGAGTTTAAAAGAATCGAATCTATTCTAACACATTTTTAGAGAACATGCATGATAATATATATGAAAAACGTTTATTGTATGTTCGTCCGTCTAGCTATTAAAGATTGAGAAATTTCATTTATTTTTCGTTATAAGACCATGTGGATTTAGCTGTTTTAAAAGCGTTTTAATCGGATAATACATGATGAAGGTTTAAAATAACAACAAAACACACACTTAGGTACACTCAGCACCAAAAATAGCTAACAATTTTATTATGGAATTTGACATATACAATTAGTAAAATTGACAGCTTACACAGCTTGCGTTGATAAATGTAGACATTTCAAACTTCCTATAAATGTTATTTTGCACCATTTGCAAAGCAAGCAGCAAGCAAGTGGTAAATAGGTACCTAGCTATATTATAATTATATATCGCGGTGAAAATTGTATCAAGCCTAAGTTTCGACATGTGACAGTCACCAACAACTAGTTCTCTCAATCACAACCAATTTTCCCAAAGTTGGTATTACCTTTGTAACGTTAATTCTTAGTTGGAGCCTTTCGAGACTTGCGAACTCTGAATATTCTAGAGTTTCAGCCAAAACTGTCCAAAACGCTCTGAACAATGTTTAAAGTGCTTGTCCAACTTTTTGTTGAACGCAAAGTAATAGTTTAGTTACCTTTGGCGCTCTGTCGCTGAAAGGAGTCTAATTCTTTGGCAGTTAAAGTAAATATATGTAAGCACCGCACCGAAAGTTAACCGCTCTTCCAATGGAAGAGTTCTTTGGTATGAAAAGTATCGTTTGAAAGCAGACCGATCTGATCCGTTATGGGTAGGTACTAGATGCGCATATACATACTTATATAGATATTTATTTTATAATTATGTTTTTAACATTTAGGTAATCTTATTATAAATAAATACCAATATCAAACCGCACAATTAAGAAAAAGCAAAATAAGGGCAAAAATAATTATATCTAAAATCTGTATAAAAAAAACGCAACCGCATCGGCTTGGTAAGATAAAAGCTTATCTATAAGCTATAATTTAATATATTTTTATACAAGTTTTTATTACCGACTGTACTTTCTTACACAGATTTTTTTTTGTATATCATAGGGGGCAAACGAGCAAACGGATTGCCTGATGGCAAGCAACACCAGATGAGTCACATGTGCGTTACCGGTCTTTCAGGCCACTTTTCTTGAAGGTTTGAAGGTTGTATCGATCCGGCAACACCGCAAGCGACAATTCATTTCACATTGCGAGGCAGGAAATTTTTAGAAAAACGCACAGTTGCAGATTGCCAACTAATTCCTCATCTTGACCAATAAAATGATAAGTAAAGTACACACGAACATGTCAGGGTACTAGACAGACTACATTGTGAAAAATTACAGACGCCGGAAACCTAGTAACGAACCTAATAACGAAAACATTACGCATCGTTTATGTATTCATAAATTGAGTTATTCATTTAATAACACGAACTATAAAGCTATAACATTGGAACCATAAGAGGATTACCGATAATTATAATGAATGACTATTGAACGTAATTCTACTGCGGGTAAAATCAATTTCAATAAAACACACGTATCACATGATTTTACCAATATCACTTAGACATTTTAGCTTTTGATTTATAAGCATGCTCTAGTTTAAGCACCTAAATGAGATATCCGTTTCATAAACTAGTACTTACCAATGTTTACACTTATTATTGCTATGAATATCCAGAGATATTACATTTGTTCACACACAGGTACTACAAGGAAATTGAAACACGTACCTTTTTCGTCATTGTCACAATGAAAATAAGGGTAAAAAAGGTACGCGTTTATTTTATAATTATTTATTTTGACAACAACATTAAAGTAATCAAAAGCCCTGCGAAACTTTTATGACAGTTTGTCTGGAGGAAGACTATACAATACCTAAAAATGTTTAAAATCATTTTAAAAAACCGAAACCACTTTTCTGTTTCCTTTACTGTACCACGTATAACGACCACGTTTTTTTTATACATACATACTTATTTTCAACCGACTTCTAAATTGGATATCTATTTGTTTTTTTTTTTTATATTTGTTATCTCAGAATTCCGCAATTTATTAACCATCTAAATGTCAGTAAAATATTTAAATGTTCATTTCGTTTTAAAATTGCATTTTAATGATTATTGTACAGACATAATTCCTCTAACCTATTTTTTTCAGCATAATATGCGAGTATATTACTTTATTTCGAAACAATAATCACTGCCGAGACAGGGAAAAGTCAGTTCGTGGATGAATATGATAAATACGAATCTGCCTTCAATAATATGAATCTGCGAACTGACATTCCCGCCAAGGCTTGTATAGTGCTTTTCTCTAAATATGCTTGGAAATAATCACCAATCTAAATTTTTTATTTAATATATCAGTGCCATGAAGTTCATTTGGTATTTATTTTTTTAGGAATAGGAATAAAAAATCGGGGCCGAATTATAATTATGTTTGATTTAAAACAAAATTCATACTAATATTATAAATGCGAAAGTGTGTCTGTCTGTTTGTTACCTCTTCACGCTTAAACCGCTGAATCGATTTTGATGAAATTTGGCATGGAGATAGTTTAAGATCCGAGGAAGGACATAGGATAGTTCTCATCCTGGAAATTATCCCTAAAAAGATTGAAAAGTGAGTAAGTAGTTAATGACATTGATGACCCTGTAGGAAATGTAATTATTAAGTTCAATTTATAAGCTGGGTTCGAGAGAGTCTTTGAGGGAGCATTTCAAGGAAATAAATATATTAACAGTAGCGTCTCAATATATTTACGACTGTATTATTTATGCTCTACTAAATATAGACTCATATAAAAAAATGAATAGTGCCAGGAATAAACATAAAATCGCTATCCCTAAATTCCGTGTGCGTAAAGTTTTTAAATCATTTATGGGTCAATGTTTACTCTATTATAATAAACTACCTAAAGAAGCAATTGAATTACCCTTACCGACTCTGAAAAAATACTTAAAAACCTGTCTACTCAAAAAAGCATATTATACTGTTGAAGAATACATGAACGACAAAATTGCCTGGCCTAGTTTACCTTGCTAACTTTGGAAGTGTTTGAAATCTGTGATAAACTTAATACTAGCTGTGATATAACTTTTATTTTTACCTAATTTTTACATTCTGTCAATTAATTTATTTTGGATTATTGCTCTTTTATTATTGTCTATTTTTTTTGTACACACCTATTTTAATCGTTGTTTTATGTTTTAAATTTGCTGTTTGAATATTATTTTTTTACCTTATTTTTATATTCTGTTAATTAATTTATTCTGGATTATTGCTCTTTTATTATTGTTTTTTTTGTATACACCTATTTTAATCGTTGTTTTATGTTTTAAATCTGCTGTTTAAATATTATTTTTTGACGATGCATATGGCTGATTAATTAATTATTATAATTATAATTGTAATTATTGTTTTTTTATAATGTTCGTAAATTGTTAATTACTTATTTTAATATTGTAGATTATGACGATGCAAAGGTGATTCAATGAATCCTACTTGATTAAATGATTTCTTATCTTATCTTCTTATCTTATCTTATTAGACCAAAAGCACAATTGCTCTTACAATTTTAGGCGCTTCTAATAATCCCTTTTATTAATTAAGGTGATGAGGTGGATATGGATATCTATCGTGTTGTACGAGGTTGCTTCCATACTTCCAAGTTCCACGCGGACATAGTCGCGGGCAAAAGCTAGTATATTAATAAGTATTAAAATTATATGAAAACACAATAATGAAAAATGTGCACATTAATTTTAGTTAAATCAACAACTTCTAAACGCTCTGATTTTTTTAGATACCATACCATATTTATCATTTGGAGAAGATCATAAGTTGAAAATAACTTTTATAAAATATAAATATTGATTTGGACACAATCATTTCTGCTTTATTTTTATTTGTTTACGTTTGGTACACTTATTAATTTTCAACTCAATCATTAAATACCATCATATTATTAAAATTAAAACTTTCGTGAGAAATCTCTAATAAATAACTAAGAATCACTAAAATAAATTAACCGCATATAAGATTATTATTTAAATTGTTTGTCCGTTATTCGAAATTTGTCGACATTTAAAATACATTCACAGTAGCAGAGCAGAAAAATGTTCAGTGCAAGAACTAAACGCAGTGAACAATTAAAAAGTTTATACTAGGTTTTTTTTTTTATTTAGTGGACAATTGGCTGTATGGTGATTTATCAGTCTTTGAAAAAATTAAAAGTAAAAATGCAGTAACTTAATCGTATTATTTAAATAAGGTGAGTCGGGGCTATTGTAGCTATGGGGTTATTGTATCTTCTTACCATTATAATGGTCTGTGACCCTTAAAATGGTCTGTGTATATATAGGATTGTGTATATATACCATTGGTCTGTGTATCCTATATATACACAGACCATTATAATGGTCACAGACCATTATAATGGTAAGAAGATACAATAACCCCATAGCTACAATAGCCCCGACTCACCTTAATATTGATTTTCCGGCCGAGGCCAACATATATATTTTTTTAATTTGCATTAACGCCTTATAAAAATAACGAACGATTACGCGGTCCAGTTTTACTACATTAATGGGAACATTTCCAAGCAATTTGGAGAAAAATATGTTTTTCACATTGTATGATGAGCTATTATTGAGAAAATAAAAAATACTAGAGGCCCGTTGCGGCGTCGAACCGCCGCTAGAATATGGAAATCCGGTAGTGTTATAGAAAATAACTACTTTATCGATAAGAAGTTTTTGGCGAACGAAGAATAAATACTGTAAAAAAACACGTTAAAATGATGTTTTAAAAACGTTAAAACATGAAAGGCTAGAGCCAGGCCTGATAGCCAACTGCCAGCTTCATCGTGGCAACTTTTTCAACTCTTTTGTAAAAATAACTTCTGCATTAATGCCATGTGATCTGCTGATCTGTTTCACAAATAAAATGCATATTATTCGATTTATGGAAAAAAATTGTTCATAAAAATAATCCCATATCTTAAAAATATAATTGACATATTTTCATAGGACCGGACATAAGATTGGTAGAAATTTAATTTGTTGTTCTTTCTTCAGGACATAAATTTATCGATTTGATCGATTTCTATCAATTTCCAGAAATAGCACATGAATCGAAAGGACAGATTTAGGCACTCACTACGCAGGTTTTAAAAAGGAAATCATGTAGTGCGTAACTGTTTCTGTATTCATTTATAATCGTAAATACTTAAAAATAGTGATAATAAGAAATGTTACATAAACTCAATTGTATGAAATAGAGAGTATAAAACGTTTATAGATACACGAAATGTCACTATTATCAATGCTTATATTTTTAATGAAATTCAATAGATCGTGCAAATTTTCTTAATATGGGTGCTGCCATGTCATCATCATCAATCATTTATTCAGTAACAATTACACATTGTGTTTGAAATTCTTACGCTAGGTATACTTAATCAAACCCTATTTACTAATCTAAATAAATAACTGACCAACAATACTCCACCACAAAAAAAAAGAATGTGTCAAATATGTGTAATAAATAAAATCCAATATATAAAACAGCTAAAAATGTTTAGAAAAAGAATATTAAGACATATTTTTTTCAATAAATTTAGAGCTGAAGGCCTAATACCCGAATTCCAAATTCAAACTTTCGTCTTTCCTCTCATTGAAATAGTGTCTGACAGAAGAGTGAGGGAGATGATATCTATACTCTGAAGTCTATGATATAAACCTAATTTTAGGGTTCCTTACCATAGTCGGTAAAAACGGAAGCCTTATAAAATCAATTTGTTTTGTTGGCAGCAGAATTTGTCAAATTTTATTTTGAATGAGAATAAGAATGATCAGCCAGACGTCATTATTTCAAATATGATTTATTCTTGAGAGCGTCGATTTTTTTAAATTTGCATCATATGTAGGTCATTTCTACCATCAAGTTTCGCATGTTAGGGTAACATGTTAATTATTCCACATTGCCAACTCGTCCACAATGTCAGCTCGTCTATATTCCCATCTGGGTCACAATCCCAACTTGTCTACACACCCAACACGTCCACATTGCCAACTCGTTCATACGCCCAACTCATCTGCATTGCCAACTCGTCTATATTACCAATTCGTCTCCATTGGCAACTCGTCCATATTCCCAATTTGTCCACAATGCCAACTCGACCATATTGCTAATTCGTCCATGTACCCAACTCGTCCACAATTCCAACGCGTCCATATTGCTTACTCGTCCACAATGCCAACACGTTCACAAATACAACTCGTCTACATTTCCAACTCGTCCATATTTCCAAATCGTCCACATTCCCAACTCGTACACAATGCCAAATCGTCCACATTGCCAACTCGTACACAATGCCAAATTGTCGACATTGCCCACTCGTCCAGAAACCCAACTCATCTACAATGCCAACTCGTCCATATTACCAACTCGTCTTTATTGCCAACTCATCCATATTCCCAACTCGTCCACAATGCCAACTTATCCATATTGCTAACTCGTCCACATTTCCTACTCGTCCATACACCCAACTCGCTACAATACCAACTCGTCTTTATTGCGAATCTCGTCCATATAACTCGTCCGTATTACCAACTCGTCTTCATTGCCAACTCGTTTATATTCTCAACTCATACACAATGCCAACGCGCCCATATTACTTGCTCGTCCACAATGCCAACTCGGCCACATTTCCAACTCGTCCATATTCCCACCTCGTCCACAATGCCAACTCGGCCACATTTCCAACTCGTCCATATTCCCACCTCGTCCACAATGCCAAGTCGTCCACATTACCAACTCGTCCATACACCCAACTTATCTACATTGCCAACTCGTCTTCATTTCCAACTCATCAACAATGCCAACTCGTCCATATTGCTAACTCGACGATACACCCAACTCGTCTACAATACCAACTTGTCCTTATTATCAGCTCGTCTTTATTGCCAAATCTTCCATATCACCAACTCGTCCGTATTACCAAGTCGTCTTCATTGCCAACTTGTCCGTATTACCAACTCGTCTTCATTGCCAACTTGTCCGTATTACCAACTCGTCTTCATTGCCAACTCGTTCATAATGCGAACTCGTCCACATTGCCCACTTGTCCATGTTCCCAACTTGTCAATTTTACCAACTCAACCACATTGCCAACTCATCCACATTTCCAACTCGTCCATATTCCCAACTCGACAATACACCCAACTCGTCTACAATACCAACTTGTCCTTATTATCAGTTCGTCTTTATTGCCAAATCTTCCATATCACCAACTCGTCCGTATTACCAACTCGTCCATATTCTCAACTCGTCCACATTTCCAACTCGTCCATTTTACCAACTCATCCATATTACCAATGTAGATACATTCCCAAATTAGCTACATTGTCAAGTTGTCCATATTCTCAACTCGACCACATTTCCAACTCGTCCATTTTACCAACTCATCCATATCACCAATGTAGATACATTCCCAACTTAGCTACATTGTCAAGTCGTCCATATTCAAACCCGACCACATTTCCCATCCCGTCGACATGCAAGCGGAAGGACTAAGTTTTTTCTTGTAAAATACCATTTAATTTACCATAACTCATGCCATTTTTGCCATTTTTGACTTATATAATCATATTTATAATAATCTATCATAAATTTACTTATTCGAATGACGATTACATTAGTTTTACTACATATTTTCTGCTTTGATTTATTGTAAAACTCGCCTATAAAAATAATCTAGTCTTGAATGACGGTCAGTTTTTCTAGTCTTGCGAGCACCAGTCCAACTCGCACTTAACCGGCTTTTTCCTCGAAATTTTTAACAGGTATGCAAAAAAAGTTTCCATATCAACATTTTAAAAAGAAAAACAACCTGGCAATTTAGATCACTGACTTAATAGCCCCCAATAAAAAATATATTATAAGTTGACAGAATAGGTATGGTTATTGTCATTCATTGTCAACAAACTGTAAAATTATTTTTGCATATTCGTACATGTTTTAAGTGCTGCGGATATTATGTTGCCGACTCAAAAATAATATTTCATCATGCTGAACAACTTACTACAGGTTTGTGAGCAAATCATGCTTATTATTATTTGGTCATCTTATGTCAAAATAAGGATCACAGGTCACGTGGTCAAAGTCACGTGGTTAGCGCACAGTAGTTTTTTCAAATCCATTTCTCAGTACTTTTTCAGGAAAAAATTAAAAATCCAAGAGTTTTATGCACCTCTCCAGCATGAGACTAATCTAATGACATATCATTTATAAAAATCGGACCATAACTGTAGATCTGATGGGATGTACAAAAATCGGCCTCGCGTAATATATATATAGATAATGTTAAAATAATATTTCATTTCTTTATTTAAACTTTATTGCACTAAACAGAAGTCAGTAGGTACAGATAGTGAACTTAATGAGATGGCATTATTTATCAGTCAACCATAAAGCCAAAACAGAGATACTTCAAATGAGTGCATAGTAGAAATAAAATTCATGTTTATTTATTTAATAAAGGTCCACTTACAAATGTTAACACCAACACAAGTTGAGTTACTCTATGGCATATGGATATATTTCGTGAATTTAATCTAATCGAATTCAAGTTGGTTATACCTGAGTACATATAACTATTTCAATGATAAAATAGGACAGGAAAATGGCCAGAACCGGACATTGGCCGAAACCGGGATCGCCCTCTTTATAGTTAAGGTAATAGGATACAAGCACCAGAATTCAATCTTGAACCAATAGTCATACCAATATTTTAAAAAAATGCCGCTACAAACAGCGGCATTATTTTATTCGGCTGCTACTGCCAGGAGTATAAAAATACAACCTTTTCGTAGAGCTAAAGTACAGCTGAATAAAAAGTATTTATCATCCATATTAACTCCATAATTTTATATTAAACCATTGACAAGTTTCATAAATCCATAATTTTAGTTACGATGTTACGTTCACTGTGCGTTCACTTAAGAGGCCTTATTCCTTTTAAAAGCTGATTGTTTTAGACACTTTTCTCTATGATCAAACATGTTTCTTAACATATTATTGATGTTACTACCTAGAACAGGGCTATTGCGATTTATTGGTATATATTTGAAACCTTTAGTTTGAATTTTTCATTGATAATTTTTGTTTCAAAAACTACTCGCAATTGACAAAATTCACGCGGTAAATTAGTTTTTGCAACTTATTTTCGAGTCCACGCAATGAAAGCATGAAATAGCTATGTTACTAACTAGAACTCGGGGAAGAGTATAAGTCACTTCAAAAATTTGGTTGAACTTATCAAAACATTTGTCATAATATGAAAAAAATGAATTTTAAAAGGAATAAGGGCTCTTAATCACCAAAATATTTTTCGAACAAAACTTAAACTAAAATGTAAGTAAAACAACCCTTACATATTTATATTACCTACTAAAGTAAGCGTATAACTACATAAAAATACTTCATTCATGCCTACCGTCACTTCCCTGTTCGTTTTCGATACAATACTCACCCCAACTACGTCTCACAGACGTCAGTCATCTATTTTCCGCGTGAATCAGGTGAAATTTACACGATTTCCCAATTTACCCAGTGCTCGCCCATTGTACCTACCGGTGCGCAAATTCTATACCGTCCTCATGTTGTTCGTTTCGCCGGGTGAACTCGTTCTATGGCGAGTTCTATCGTCGGGTTGTGGTAATGGGTGGTAAATAGATTATTGGTTTGTAGTGTAGGTTTTATTATAATATTTTTTTCTCAAATATGCAATGAAATATTGATATTGTGTTTCATAAAACAGGCTTGGAAGTCACACATTTCGATACGAAGCGAGCATGTGATGATAATTCAACTAATATTTCAGCGCGACAAGCTTTTATGATCATATAATGAGGTTATAAGTTTAAAGGAAAATTTTATTTTGTTCTTTTTAAATAAAAGCTTGTTTAAGGTATTTTAGCTTTTAATTTATTTATTCCTTTTTTTATCGCTACTAAAAGAACTAACAATTTATTAAAAATAACTCCCGCCACCTTGGATGCTCCGTCATATTGGATTTAGAATGACGTTACATTATTCTTCGAGTTACTCTCAACAAGCCCTTTCTTTTGATACCCATAAAAATACATAATAAATACATGTAGAAATACATGAAAAATAACTATTCCATTATCTTGGATGGTCCGCCATATTGGATTTAGAATGACATCACACAGCTAATCGTGTATTATCATCCAAACTAAACGTGTATACAAAATTTCAGCTCAATGGTTTGAAGATAAATAAGATAAGATCTGCTTTAAAATTGAGTAGAAAGATTCCACCCGAACAAACATACATACATGCATTGCAAGTTTTAAATAAAAGCTTTTAAAAAATGTGTTTAGCTACCGTGTGCTATACATATATATATATATACTTTCAAAGACCAGCAAAACTCCCTAGTAAATTAAATTAACAATATTTCGTTATATCATACATGACTATTTATAACATTTACAAGAAAATTTACAATTTTTAGTACTCGTACCCCCAGTAGTACCCGTAGTAGGTACCTACATATTTGTAGGCCGTCGCGTAGGTGAGCGTAGAAAATAGTAGGTACAGAGATAACAGCCGTCCAAATCCCTCAAAAACCTTCTACGCATTGGACTTTATATTTAATTTAATTAACCTAACAACTTTATCGTATTGGGACAACATTTATAAAATCTTAGTTCATATGAATTGTATTGTGCGACACAAACAACTGGGTACCAAATAAGCACATCTATTTACGCAAAGGGGAGTCCCGCGCACACGAGCGTTTAAAATGAGGTTACACGAGCCCAAAATACGCGTTTTAAGTGCTATTTTTAAACACCAATTCTCCGATTACTTCATTAATTTCAATATAGCGGCAAATGACGTGCAAGCAAGACGGAACCAGAACAAACTGTTGACCATTTGTCGAGGGAGACACATTAGCTAAATGCTCGGCTTCGCGACACGTCACAAGACACTACATTTGTTATAACGCAGCAATTTAGAACAAAGCGCCGCGTTTCACTAATATGTGCTTAGGCGCTTAGAGGCATTGTTATTTTGGTCACGAATTTGTCCCACGTCGCCCCGCACCATTTCCCTAATGGGCCCTGCGAAATATATGATTGAATCTATGCTCCCCGCAGGATTTGCACTTCACTTTTGTGGTCCATTATTAGGAGGGAAGGCCGGCAGCGGGCTTTTAAACATTTGTAGAGTTTTTGTGCCGTCATTCGGTTGAGTGGTGAATGTATATTTTATCACTAAAAGAGCTACAAATTGTCAGATCAGTAATTTTGCGATTATTATCAAGCAATTTTCACTTCACGAAAACATATTCGAAACGCTTTAATTTCTTTCGATTTATTAAAAAAAACCTAAACGATCCTAAAGTGGGGGTGAATTTTTTTTTTCGTTCCAATCCAAGCGTGTGGGGTATCGTTGAATAGGTCTTTAAAAATAATAGGGGTACAATAATTTTTTGATAAAGTCAGCAGTTTTGTAAATATTCGCTCGGGAAATCCAAAAAAATGTGTCCCCCCCCTCTAACTTCTCAACCACGGGTTAAAAAATTATAGAAAAATTCATGAAAATATGGCCTTATTAATACTTTCAATGAAAACTATATTGAATAAAATCGGTAAAGCCGTTTTTGAGTTAAGTATCGCAAAATTTCATAATTTTCTTTAAAATGACGTAAGTGCCGCGCGGTGTTCTTATACATCGAACGTTACACATATTAGTTAAGTGCCATACTGCATTAAAACATTTCGCTCAATTTGGTGCGTATAATAGATAACTTCCAGAAGGTAATAAGTAGGTTACAGTTACTTTGGCGTTTACAACCTTTTTATAGAGCTTGAAATCTTTCTCGTAATTTAAATTTGATTTTATTGTCTATTGTGAAGGAGGGGCAACTACGGAACCCTACACTGAGCGTGGCCCGACATGCTCTTGGCCGGTTTTTTTTCTTTATTATCATTCTATATCGGGTGTTTCCTGTAATAGGAGCAATAAATGAAAACATCGAATCTTCCCTTAAAACTGGACAACATTTGTTAAGCAACTTCTGAAATAACGTGTATTAAATGATATTTTGTAGAATATTGTTTAGACAAAGAAGCAATGTATTGCGAAATGTCCGATATTACTAGAGTGACAGCTATGTCAATGCTCAGGGAATTTCAATGTTGGACGACGTACTTACATTGGAAATACTATTTAATTTGTTTGAAATAATAAATTTGACTTTTTTTAAAGTTGCTGAACAAATGTTGCTCATTTTGAAGAGTAGAATCTATATTTTATTTTAGTGCTCCTGTTACAGGCAACACCTGGCATACATTATTTAAAATAACGAAAACCATGGTTACCTATTATAGGATAAATAATATTCATCTGTTGTCTTCGACATTGCGGTTGATTTCAGACGTAACGTTAAAAGTTGATTTGTGAAATAATTGCTATAATATTGCAAAAACCGTAATAATTTGTACAAGAAATAATGATAATGATACTTCTTTATCTGTAACAACAATAAAGATTATGCGATCATGTTATATTGTTGAGTATTTGCAAAAATTGTGTCTATTTTTCATTCTTGGTAATGGTCACATTCCTGACTATTCATAAATAGACGTAAATAAAATAAAAAAAAACTTGAAGAAACTGTAATCTTTTGTCTTTCGGTTACGTGAGAATAACAATAAAACCAACTGGCATCTATAGGTTTTAAGTCTCAAAACGAATAATACGATTTCTTTATTTTTCATTTCATAGACAGAAATGAACCATCATTAGTGTCGAGTATACAAAATGCACACAAACAAGTATTAACTTATAGCTTATAATAATTTAAGTTAGTGAGATCCCTTCCCCCGCGCGTCACAGTGGGGCCCCCGTAGCCCACGAATGTTTGGTGATGGCTGATATGCGCGCTCGGATTATGGTGAGAAATTTAAAACCAATCATTCGTGTTCAAAGTGGTATTAAATCTCTATTTAAATATTTTAAATAGAGATTTAATCAAATATGTGATAATAAGGAAGTATGTGCACGCTTGTACTAGGTTTTGCTTCTCGGTACCAAAACAAACACGAATCACGCCAATCCTTAACAAAAAGAAAATTTTAAAAATGGCCGCACCTAGAACACTACACTTGGCTAGCCTACTTTATAGAGTCTTTAATCAAAAGCCGAAATACCTATACGATAAGATTCGGTGGAGAAAGGATCTGCACGAAAGAAATACCCGCAGTAAACTGCGAAATAAAATGACTGTCCCGCTGCATAAAACTGCAGGCTTCAGAGGTAGTTTCAAATTTTTGGCTTCGAAGATTTGGAACGACCTCCCACCCCCATTGCGATCCAATGTGTCCCGCCCAACATTTAAATGTAAATTGCGTTTATTATTCTTAAAGAAACAATTAGAAACCGAAGATTTGTTTGTCTAATGTAATGCTATGCTTAAGTTCAAATATAAATAATGTATAATGTATTAATTAAGTTTAATAAATTATTTAACCATGTATTCTCTCAATAGTTTTCAATAGTTTTTAATAATAAATCCTCTCGTTTTGGAACATTATTTGTTACATAGAATATATATATATTATTTGTTTTTATATTTTTTAATTTTAATTTAGTTGATGTCACTTTTAGCATGTACTCATGTACGAGCATGTATGTGTGGGCGTGTTGTGTGCACGCACATGCATGCATGTATACCTTGGTCGCACCCGCAAGTATGACAATGTGGTTCAGAGTGAGAAAAGGGACGGCCTGAAAACCAGCGCTGCGCAGACGCAGCTGTCTGTCGCAGCACATGCGCTGAGTCCGCTCCTTTTGACACACGGAATAATTTGGGTGGACAATATAATGTTAATGTTGTTATTGTTTAATCTATGTACCTATTTTATTTTTTTGGTGTGGCAATAAACGTTTCTTTCTTTCTTTCTTTCTTTCTTTCATTATTTTGTGTCCTTGCGGCAGCTTCCGGAAGTTCCGTTACTATTTAAATTAATCATTTTGTTTAAAACTTCATTCGTGTCGATTTTTAAGTAACACTAATGAAACAAAATTGCACACAAATTAAAAATATTATTTTTTGAATGTAACGAAATTAAACATAAAAACTTTTAACGATCGTATTTTTACCGAGTTCACAAAAAAGGAGGTTCTCAGTTTGACCTGTATGTATGTATGTATTTTTGTCCGCGATTTACTCGCGTGAACCAATTTTGATGCGGTTTTCAGAAAAGTATTTGTTTTAAGTAGGTAGCTTTATAATCTTCGACAACCTAATCTTGAATGAACAACGTTTTAATTTGCGTCTGAGAGTCCTGTCTGATGGTGCCAAACCTCACGTAAACTATAATATATAACTCCCATTATAATCGATTTTTTTGAAGTCGGTTCATTTTTTGAAAAAAAAAAAAAAATGTATGTGTTTGTTTTAGGAATGTGCATTACTTAGTATATTTCATAAAATAAACAATATAACTCACATATCCCGAATTCTGTACATTAGTAGGTATAATTATATTGTTAATTGAGGGTTTATTATCTACTAGATACTAATTAATTACTAGATGTATGTTTCGAAACTAGTGATCATTAAAAGAAAAAAATATTATTTATTCATTTATTTAAACTTTATTGCACAAATTAAAATTAAATTAAAGTCAGTACAAATGGCGAACTTAATGCCTAATGGCATTCTCTACCAGTCAACCATAGGGCCAAACAGAGATGCTTCAAGAGGGTGCAGAGTAGAAAATTAATCGTTCGGAAAGCATCTAAGATACAAATGAAAGGATTAATCAAAATGTTGTTTCTTTTTTTATTAATTCCTTATAATTATTATAATAACATTAGCATTGCTTTGCTTTTTACTGCTTGCTTTTAAGAAACCACCTAGAGAAACATATGCGGAACTGAAGGTATATGTGATCTAATATGACGACGCGTTTGGCTCGGTTGGTAGACACCTGCCTACTGAGTCGGCGGTCCCGGGTTCAAATCCCGGTCGGGGCAAATATTTGTTCTTAGGTCATGGATGTTATCTATGTATGTATTTATATATTTTGTATATCGTCGTCTAGTACCCATAGTACAAGCTTTGCTTAGTTTGGGACTAGGTCAATTTGTGTAAGATTGTCCCTTAATATTTATTTATTTATTTTATTTTATAATAAGTTTGTCATAAGTGTCACCAACACTTCATTCGTAATCAAACGAATTTCATTAGTGTAGCAATAAATTCATTCGTGTCACACAAATTTCGATTTTCTGTTAATATATCGTCACGAGCACCATGTTTTTACGCTGTGAATTTAAAACTGCGTTAGACTAGTCAGTAAAAGTAGTTGGAAGTAAAAAAACAGAGCTTAAAAAATCCACCAAAAGTGTCATATTAATTCGTAACGTGAAGTATCAGAAAAATAACATTTATGAGTAGGTAATAGATCAATAACTGATAGGTAGTTAAATTTAATACAAACTTAATGCCATCTTAGTTCAACTGCTTCTTTCTTCCTGTACAACATTATAATGGCTTCAGCAAGTGTTCGATAAGTTCAGCGAACAGAAATCTTATTTTGGATTCATTTCGATCGGAAAACTTGGAGAACAATCCATGGAAACTGAAGTTTTCCGAAGAATATGAATACAAGGGGAAAACTTGCTACCGCTAAGTTAAAAACGTATATCGGCCATATCTGGGGGCACAGCAGTGCCCCCGCCAAGACGAGCCACACCTTTTCTCGAAGCGGTTCGTAATTTTTTTTAACTCTTATAATTTTGCTTTGAATTATACCAGATGCACAAAATTCTTTGGATATGTTGTCAACAGTGGACTTATTAAACATAATATGCTTAATTGCATAGCTCTTATACTTTACATTTTATTGATGTCTTAAAAACCCTGATTTCGTCATTAACTAAAATTCTAGGGTAGGTACTTCCTAATGTCCTAGAAATTTGGTACGAGTATGTAAGCTAGTATTAGTACACAAACAACAATAAAATCTAAAACTTGAAGCTTTGATCCCCCAACCCCTTAAACTAGGGGATGGAAGTTTGCGTATGACTTCCGCAAATCTTGACGCTAGGAGTCTGACAATATATATAGGGATCTTGTTAAAATAATAGGTAATAATAAAAAACCATGTAACCCTTCATAAACAACAAAAAAAGTATATTGTCATAAGTAACTTTAAAAACCGGCCAAGAGCATGTCGGGCCACGCTCAGTGTAGGGTTCCGTAGTTCCTTATCCTTCACAATAGACTTAAGTTACAGGAAAGATTTCAAGCTCTATAAAAAGGTCGTAAGCGCCAAAGTAACTGTAATTACTTATTACCTTCTGGAAGTCAACTTACGTCCTTTTAAGAAAATTATGAAATTTTGCGATAACTCAAAAACCGGCTCAACCGATTTTGTTAAATATAGCTTTCATTGAAACTACTTATAAAACCTCATTTTCATGAATTTTTCCATAATTTTTTGACCCGTGGTTAAAAAGTTAGAGGGGGGGACACTATTTTTTTATTTTCCGAGTGAATATTTTCAAAACTGCTGACTTTATCAAAAAATAATGTTTGGAGACCCCTATTATTTTTAAAATACCTATTCAACGACACCCCACACACTAGTGTTCGAACGAAAAAAAAATTCACCCCTACCTTAGAGGTGTTCGAGAGGTACCCGAAAAAAAATTTTTTTTTTAGTTTTTATTGTACCGTTTTGTCAGCGTCATACATACACATACTAATACCAAATTTCAGATTTCTAGTACTAATGATCACGGAGCTAAGCCGCGGACGGACAGACGGACAGACGGACATGGCGAAACTATAAGGGTTCCTAGTTGACTACGGAACCCTAATAAAAAAGAAGTGGAATCCCACCAAAAACATTTTCATGTAAAATGATGCCAAGACGAAACCATTTTTTTTTCATACTAACTACTATGCGGCCCGCCTGTTACCGCCGTTACTCGTCTGATAACTTATTGACGGTGCGAATCACATGGTCACATTTTGGCATCATTTTACAAGAAAATATTTTAGGTGGGATAGAATGTTCTCGAATAAATTCTATTTAATATGCCGACGGGTAAGTATATTGGATATTTTCGAATAGATATTTTAATGTTTATTGGAGACTGCTTATTGAGATGGAGCGGCTCGAAGCGGTGGTATCGTTGCTTTTCATTATGTTTTCAAGCGTTTTTAATTTTTCTCTATTTTTACTGCGCGCCACGGTAGATATCTTTCGCAGTTTAATTTTCAACCGACTTCGAAAAAGAATAGGCTATGTTATATTTTTTTGTCTGTTAACTCAGAAGAAGATTTATAAATAAGTCAGTATTGGTTACAGTTTCTGACAAGAAAAAAATTTAGTTTAAAAATAAAAATATAAAACGCTCCGCGCTCAATAATTATTTACATACATTTAACACTTTGCACGCCGTAAGTTATAATCGGTACCGCGCTCCAACAGCTGATCACGGGCACCACTCGTGATGCTCTTTTTCCCAAGAACGCCGCGCATTTTTTAAGGTGCCACCTTTGGTTCGCCGGCGATTTTCGGTGATATTGTAAGATTTATAAAATAACTAGCATTAACCCGCGGCTTCGCTCGCGTGCCCATATAATATACATTATCCTACGGGAACAATGCTCTTTTTTCAGGATTAAAAGTAGGCTATTTGTTAAGTTAGGGTATAATCTGCAACCTGCATTTCCCTCATGCATATCCGTCCAGCCGTTTTAGCGTGAAGAAGTAACAAACATACACAGACTTTCGCTTTTCTATAATATTACTGGGAAAATACTTTTTATGTTATCACAACTCCACTTTAACAAATCAAACCGAAAACTCAAGCACTCAAATCAAGCGATCTCAGCTTTTACTGTATCCAAATAAAGTTCACTTCAAAATTCATAACTCGAAGTGAAGCTAAGACATCGGGATATGTGTGCATTTTATTTGTATAAAGCTTTTATAATGTCCCGAGCCTCCGCTTATCGACTTGGGATATTCGAGGTTGGTTTAATGATTCTAAGCCATGTTCTAAGTTACGTCATGTTCTATTGTAAGATATTGAGGTTCTCTTCGTTGATGAATGAAAAATGTATTATTCTGAGCCAGATTAAACGTAATTCAGAATTCTGAAATGACTTAACAATCATAATTATTGAAAAGCTTGAATAATTATTTCAGATGCAGGAAGTTTCCCAGCAGCAGAAAAAAAGCCGATAAAACATTGAAACATTACCAATGTTGATTTTCAGACTTTGTCACCACATTTCTCCCTATTAGGGGTTGAATTAAAAAACAACCTGAAACACGTGTTTTTTTGATTTATCGTTAGAAATACTCCTTTGAAGTTTCGAATAAAATAGTCTTAATAGCACGTTGGATTTTAAAATCGTTGCGGTTTTCGTAATCAGCGACCCGATAAACCATAAAAACAACACCCATGTTGGTTTCAGATTTTTGTCACCACATTTCTCCCCTTTAGGGGTTGCATTTTCAAAAAACCTAAAACACATGTTTAATCATTTATCGTAAGAAATACTCCTTTGAAGTTTCGAATAAAATAGTCTAACTAATCTTGTTTCCCCATACAAACTTTGGAACTCCTTTTCACCCCTTTAGGGGTGAGTTTTGAAAAATCCTTTCTTAGTGCACCCCTACACTTTATAAGGAACCTACGTGCCAAATTTGATTTCTCTAGAACCAGCGGTTTAGTATTTAGACATTTCAACGCCATTTCACCCCAACAGGGGAGATGGTAACTCACATCTGCCACGTTGGATTTTAAAATCGTTGCGGTTTTCGTAATCAGCGACCCGATAAACCATAAAAAGAAATACCCATGCTGATTTTCAGACTTTGTCACCACATTTCACCCTTTTAAGGGTTGAATTTTCAAAAAACCTGAAACACGTGTTTACTCATTTATCGTTAGAAATACTCCAGTGAAGTTTTGAATAAAATAGTCCAACTAATCTTGTTTCCCTATACAAACTTTGGAACCCCATTTCACCCCTTTGGGGGGTGAGTTTTGAAAAATCCTTTCTTTGTGCACCTCTACATCTTATAAGGAACCTACGTGCCAAATTTGAACTCTCTAAAACCAGCGGTTTACTATTTAGACATTTCAACCCCATTTCACCCCAACAGGGGAGATGGTAACTCACGTCCACCACGTTGGATTTTAAAATCGTTGCGGTTTTCGTAATCAGCGACCCGATAAACCATAAAAACAACACTCATGCTGATTTTCAGACTTTGTCACCACATTTCTCCCATTTAGGGGTTGAATTTTCAAAAAACCTGAGACACGTGTTTACTTATTTATTATTAGAAATACTCCTGTGAAGTTTCGAATAAAATAGTCTAACTAATCTTGTTTCCCCATACAAACTTTGGAACCCCATTTCACCCCGTTAGGGGATGAGTTTTGAAAAATCCTTTCTTAGTGCACCCTTACACCTTATAAGGAACCTACGTGCCAAATTTGAACTCTCTAGAACCAGCGGTTTGGGCTGTGCGTTGATATGTCAGTCAGTCAGTCAGTCAGTCAGTCAGTCAGTTTCTTCTTTTATATATTTAGAAGATAATTAGCGTAGATACAGGAATAATTTCTTTTTTATTTAAGAGGTGTTTTAGTATTTTATAATGATAAAAATAAAACAATGTGTTTATAATATTTATTTTATTTTAAAACTGTCGCTAAAAAGAACTCGTTTTATGAAAAAATAAAAACTCTAACATGGATTTGTTAGGTAACCCGCGCAGCGCACTGACGAGGCAGCGCGGGCGACGCATCGTCATGCCGTTCCCCCAACCCTCACGTTAATAAATTGTATGTGTGCGGGTAGCTTAAACGTTCTTCTACACGTTGCTAATAAGCGGATCACGAACTGTGTTCGATATTTTAATACAAACAGTATGAAATCTGATCACGAGTACTATTCGTTATCCGCGACTCTAAGAAAAAAAGTGTCACGAGTGGTACTCGTCATCGGCGAGCTAGACATAGCAAATATTAAAATGGCCGGCGAATTAGAGAAAAAATGCGTACCGAGTGGTTCTCGTGATCGGCGTGCAAAGTGTTAAATCGTTTATGCATTCGTTTTACGTATTAGGAAAGATAAAATCCATACTATTATAGTATCCATACTTAATATTATAAATGCGAAAGTGTGTCTGTCTGTCTGTTACCTCTTCACGCTTAAACTGCTGAATCGATTTTGATGAAATTTGGCATAGAGATAGTTTAAGATCCGAGGAAGGACATAGGATAGTTTTCAACCTGGAAATTTTACCTAAAAAGATTAAAACGTGAGTGAACATTTCTGTTGGGGTGCGGTGACCCTGTAGGAAATGTAATTATTAGACCAAAAGCACAATTGCTATTACATTAGCTTAGGCGCTTTTAATAATGCCTTTTATCAAGTTCCACGCGTACGTAGTCGCGGGCAAAAGCTAGTACTTAATAAAAATAAAAGGTCACTTTTAGATATTGTGACACTTTTTACCGACAACGAAAGACAAAACAGAGTAACAACTTTTTCCATGAAGCAAAAAGTTGTAGGTACACTGCGAATTAATTACAAAGTGCATTCCCAGAATGATATTCCAATTGGAATAGAAAATACAAACCCAATAAGTAATTCCAAAGGTAAATAACATACTGTAATCTGAAATCCAGTGGAGATGGGTGGAATCTTAAATAAAAACAAGCTTATTCCGGCTACGTGTGTATTAATCGGGAGTCTGGAGAAATAATTAGAACCACCCCCAAGGGCAAGCTTAATTAAAACATAATATTCTTTGCAGATTCTGCATATTTGCGCTGCGCTTTGGCTCTTATTTGCTAAAAAGATTGGAAAATGTTTTTGAGAACGTAATAAGGGAACTCTACGTTGTTCAAACGTGTCTGAGAACGGGTGTAGTAGGATTTATGGTGAACGTATTATGTAAACAAAGCATACCTATCCCTTTCCGGACGGCCACCTTGATTTTCCCACCAAAATCGGTCACCCTCGAGGTGGCTTGTGGCTGACTGACTAAACGGATTTACCTCTTTTAGAACGGTGCTACTCGCTAGTATCTGCCCGAAAGATCGATATCGTCCCGATCACGAAAAAAATTTTTTCTTTATCACACCAGTTTTTCAATAAAAAAATATATATATTTTCATTGAAACTTACAACTCACAACCTTATGAGATATTCACTATATCCAGCGTGCCCCAAACTAGGCTGAGCCTATATCTTGGGGCCTTGTGATAGTGAATCGGCATAGCTGGGCACCGTTAATCAAAAAGTTAACTTCGTTAATCGTTAATCCGTTAAAAAAAAAGTTAGCTTCGTTAAACGTTAAAGCGTTACATTTCGGAAGAATTAACGGAAGTTAACGTTAATCGTTAATCCGTTAATATGGGTAAAATTGCATTTTTATATCGTTGCGTTAGTGAACTTATGTACGACGCTTACACGCAAAAAGTATTTGCTGGCCCGATCTGGATACAAATTCCACATACTCAGCTATATGTGGCCATGGATTCTCATCAGGACCGCTGGAATCCGATTGCATGTCTTCCATGATATGGTTTTAATTACTAGTTACTACACTGCACAGTACACTTTTTCTATCTAACTAAATTACACTGCACTCTTCTTTATCAACACGCAAATGATCACTGACAGTAATTTATAATAACAATAACAAACAAAACACTTGTCACTCTAAGCACCGGCGCTAAGTAATGAAATGATCAAACGAAACAAATCTCTTCGCAGTTTTCTCACTCGCACGCGCCGGCAAATATATATATCTAGTTTTGCTTTTGTTTCACTCGCTGCCACGCGCCGCCCGGCACTTGTCGTTTCATACTTGTCTGAACCTGTTTTTCACGCCCCGCCGCGGTGCCGTGCGGTGAATAGTAGGCATTGGATTAACGATTAACGGACTTCGGCATATTAACGGAAGTTTTAGCTTTTAAAAATGTTAACGTGTTCGTTAACATTTTTAAAAGTTAACTTAAAAGTTAATCCGTTAATCCGAATGTTAACTTCGTTAATTAACGATTAACGGATTAACGACAATTAACCTCAAAAGCGAATGCAACTTTGTTAATTCTGAATTGTATATTGAAAACAGAATCACATACTTGTACGTAGGTAGTTTCAAAGTTTCAAACTATATACATAATTGCATCGAGTGCGGTTTGCTAGAAGTTTTCCTATAAACGTGAATGTAGTTAATTTCAATTGTAGTTAGTCTCATTACTTGGCGCCACTTGGGAGTTTTTTGGGCATCTTTTTTAAATGAACCGAACAATGATAACAATTTCGCATGAAGAGTTTTTTTTTTCTGTATAGTTATATGTTATATGTTCCCGTAACTCTCGTAAGATCCGTTTATTTTGTCTGAACATTAGTTAGGGAATGACATTCAAGCTTTAAATAGTTTTTCTTCATAACTTTCATGTGATACCTAGTATGTGTAGGTATTATAAAAGAATTAATTAATTATAGTGCCTAGTGAGAAATTTAAACAAGATAAACATTAAATCAAATCTCATTTTAAACTCCTTAAACCTTCCAATTTCCCGTTACATACTTTGTTTATTTATACCCTAAAATTTGAGGGGGCTTATAACTTTAAGGATAATAAATAGGGGTTCTTATCACGGATTTATTACAAAATCTATTTCAAACTTCGATGTGAAACAAAATAGCTGCGATCGCTTTTCATGACTTCATTTATTAAAACTGATAATACCTAATTATGATCCATTAGTAATTGTTTGCATGTATTAGCTAATCATAATTATGTAAATTAACTGCACAAATAGATTTCTTAAATCCGCACATTCAATGTAGTGGGTGTACAGCGTAATTGTCGTTACTCATATCACGCTGTCATTTAACACTCTCTTGTCAATTTACTTTACTGTACATTACTGGCAATTAAAATTTTGTTAGAAAGTTCAGAAAACCTGAATTTAAGTTAATTAATTAAATTAAGGTCATGGATACGTTTAAGATCTGTGTTAATTTACTCTACTTTAAGAAAAGCCTACTTGGCGGTAACACACTGTATACTGTCATTACCATTAAAGTGTCACTATCACATCGCGTTAATTGGTATTCTGCTTAAAAATACGATAGAGGACTGGAGAATTACGGGTCGAGAGTTTGATCACTGGTAGGAATTGTAGGAATGACTTGGTAAATTAACAAATCAGGACACCGGTCCTACACCGCTACTACCGTGAGCGATATGTGGATTACGGGGCAAACACAATTCCATGTTGCGAATCATCCGTGACGTAGAACGTTGCGATTTAGTGCTGTGTAAATCTGTGTCGTGCATCGTAATAATCCACGGCAGTTATTCATTAGAATTATAAAAATAATTTTAGTCATTCCCCTTACAAGAGACTAATTTAATGACTGATGTAGAAAATGCTACTAAAACCGAATACAACCACAGAATTAGGAACTCGTAGCTTCAAAATTGGCTGTGACCTAATCACTAATTCCAATGAAAGCTGGATATCTCGAAGACTACTGATTTAATTTCGACCGAACTTAGCTAAGAACCATCTCGACAAACAAGGCTATCGATTAAAAAAACGAGCCCAAATTGGTTCAAGCGTTTAAGAGCTACACTACAATGCCGTAAACAGACACACAGGTATACAGATACACAATTATTAAACTTATAACTCACCTTTTTTTTAGTCAGGGGTATTAACCATAGTTGCATTCATCAATCTCTGTTACGTACATAGCACAAGCTGATCTATATCTATATACGGTTGTAGATTTTTTATTAATAAAAAATTAACTCATAAATAAATAAATAATAATAAATAAATAAATATCGGATAACCTCACACAAATCGATCTAGTCCCAAATTAAGCTCAAGAAGGCTTGTGTTATGGGTACTAGACGACGATATACATACTTATATAGATAAATATATACTTAATTACATAGAACAACCATGACCCAAGCACAAATATATATGTATATATCAATGAGGCCTCTGAGTAAAACAGAGAAAATCAAAACTCACATCGCCTACGTATTTATGGAAACATCGTATCAACTCACAGTTCTACAGCAATCCAACCCGAATAACATTTGAATGAAAGTAGAAACAACTTTCATATCTATTTCTGAGCATAAAAACTGCTTCATCTTTGTAGCTCAGCGTACCCACCTGTATGATAGTATCACCTCACTTTCAAAACAGCACATTTTCTTTTATCCTTCACCTTAGTCTCAACCGTATTCTCGACTAAGGAAGGTGGTTTTGTGGCGAGGAAATCAGCGTTATACAACCTTAGCTAAGTGTGTGTATAATACGAAATTCCCCATTGTACAAACAGGTCGGATTTCGTATGAGAGGAAAATTAGCCAACACACGTCTACGACGACGACGTTATGAGTCAGATCCCGTTTCAATTAGGACGTCGGGGATTCTTTGCGAGTTCCGCGGACCTTTTAGGGTTTCCTTCGTTTATTATACGATACGAGTATGTAGACGACGGTTGCTCGTGGAACAATGGTGTAATTTAATTTAAGTTAAATAGGGAATACTAGAAATGTGTTGAAGTCTAGAAAGTGCCGCTACATCGAAGACGTAAAAGTTTTTTTATTACCAGGCAAGTAAAAAAAGAATCATATAAAATCGTCGACATGTCCATCCTTCCTATCCTAACCTACGGCGCCCAAACTTGGTCATTAACGAAAGCTCAGAAGTCCCGAGTCAACGTTTGCCAGTGAGCGATGGAACGCAGCATACTTGGAGTTCGTAGGACTGCAACTGATCGTATCAGAAACACCGAACTGCGCTCCAAAACAGGCATTGCAGATGTGGGTGTCAAGGCTGCCAAGCTCAAGTGGAACTGGGCAGGACACGTATCTGCCGAATGCATCCGGAACGTTGGGCCAAACTATACCGGGATATCGCAGGATGGGTACCGGTGCAGAGGCAGACCGAAAAGGAGATGGCGGGATGACGTCTACGCATTTGAGAACGTTTGGGAGGAACTTGCTCTTCAGCGACACTACTGGCGAGTAAGAAGGGAGGCCTTTGCCCAGCAATGGGACACACACACAGGCTGGATTAAAAAAAGTTTACGTTTCCCGTTAAGAGGCTGCGTCTATAGACAGGCCAATCTTATTCATACAATTCGGAAAAAATAGGTATTTATTGGATGCCCTTAACATGAAGAAGACGCTAGGTATACGTATAAAAGAAAAGGTTTCGCAAAAAACACATACATTTTTTATATTTAAAAACAACAGAAACATCTTGAACTTTTTGTAGTAAGGTATAAAAAATAAAGTTATTTTGAAAACCATAACTCATTGTGCTTATAATGAGCCATATCTCTCGTAAGTACATCTCATTGAATGCAGCTCGAATACCAAAATATTTATTATATTACCGTGACCTCAATGATATATTGCAATTTTCAAATCATTAGTGGGTCAATAATTAATAATAATAATATTTGAAACTTTTGCATGCTGTGATAAGCTAAGTGTATGATCTAAAAACAAGCCATTTACTATGTCAGCCAAATGTAACTACACTTAAAGCAAATAAAGATTTTCATTTCATTTCATTTCATTTCATTTCAAATTTCAATTCTCTTATCAAAAGTAGGTAGTGATATTAAATTAACTTAGTAGCCATTAATATTCATAAAAGGAAAGGCAAATGTTTTCACATTTATGGCACAACCCCAGCCTTATGAACTTGTTTAATTACTCCGCAATTTAATATTGTAGAGTACCTATCGAGCGGTGAAGCGAAATTTCACTTTGACAGATAGGACTAAGTAACTTGACAAGATAAATTAAAATTTTAGTTAATAAGAGAGAGAGCCGGCGGGGTCTTAAATATTTGCCTGGTTCTCTTCGGCTGAAGAACCCTTTGCGCGAAAATACATGAGTTCAGAGTTTGTTCATCATTATTAGTCATTTAACAAAGACCAGACGAGATTAACTTCATTTGTTACCTGATCATATTAGGCTTACTAAATTCGATGTTTATTAACAAACACAGAAAAAAACAGCTGAAAGTTTAAGAAACTAGTTCTTTACATTTTTATAATTATTATGTGCAGGACACCATCGTAAGTGCAGACTTTTAGCCGAAGTGTTACGAGAGATGCTTCTTCACGCTTCATTTGAAGGGTTATAAGAAGTTAGAAGAAGGAGGAAACACATGAGCCGGCAAACAGTCCCTTTATTTAATAATTCTGCAGATGAAGGAATTGCCAAACTTCTCGTACGTGAGGGGATTTTTTCCACAGTGATGCGATGACATCGCAAACGGAAAGGGGAGGGTGGGATAAGAGAACATAGCTCTTCAGAGCACTCGCCATGGTATAGGTGATAGAAAAGGGTGCGTCCCATGAGATATAACTACATAATATATAATTTCATATTAATAACGTTCACAAGATATAATAAACTTTTGCTATAACATCAAAATCAATATTTTTATTAGGAATAACGGTCAATTAGCATAATACTCATTTTGTAGAATGATTTTTTATATAACACTCAAATACTCTAAATTCAGTTGATATAACATACATAACGTATATCGATCATAGTATATACTTTCTTTTCGTATAATGATTAGAAAATATAATAGCGTATCATATACTAAATAGGTTATAACTGCTACCCCTATGCCCCTAAAATGGAACATGGGTCAAAAACCGAAAACTGTAGGTTAGGTTAGGTTTGTTTTATGACCATGGATAGCGGAGCGAGCAAAGCGAGCGGAGCGTCAAAATGCTTGCTTGCATGGAGGTACCTACATTAAAATTTAACAGAAAACTATTGCATAAGTATGTTCACAATTGATAATGGCAGATGAAATTCTGGCAAGTGAGAGTCCGTTTGGAAGAACTGCGATAAAAAGGAATATGGGTCAAAAACCGAAAACTTTAGGTTAGGTTTGTTTTATGACCATGGATAGCGGAGCGTCAAAATGCTTGCTTGCATGAGGTACATTAAAATTTAACAGCGAACTATTGCATAAGTATGTACACAATTGATAATGGCAGATGAAATTCTGGCAATTACGAGTTTGGAAGAACTGCGACAAAATGGAATATGGGTCAAAAACCGAAAACTGTAGGTTAGGTTAGGTTTGTTTTATGACCATGGATAGCGGAGCGAGCAAAGCGAGCGTAGCGTCAAAATTATTGCTTGCATGGAGGTACATATATTAAAATTTTACAGCGAAGTATTGCATAAGTATGTACGCAATTGATGTGCAGGCGGTTATTCTATACGAGCATTATGCATTTTGGTGTTAGATGTATTGAGTAATATACATTACAAATCTGAGATATTATGAACGTTATACGTTATGATCGTTATATACAATGATATTATACTTAAATAACGTTATACTTAACAAAAATAGATATTTTGATGTTATATCTAACGTTTGTTATACACCTTGAATGGTATACAAAACAAGATTATACAATATGAGCGTATATAATATGAATATTATAGTATAAGTTCTTATATCTTATATTACTTACCCGATAGAAAACACTAATTTAAGGGGTTCGAGGAACCTGGTAATTTTTTCGTCACCTATGTATGATGCGGACCGCCTACCGCTGTAATCTGTAAAGTAGATATTGGGCGGAACCATCCCAAAGATGTGAGCAGTACTCAACGCACGACCAAACTTGACTAAGGTACCGGTTAAGGTACACCTATGTTATTTTTTATTTGATTTTATTTGATATCACGATACTTATTGGGACATCCCTTTTGATTTTTATTTTTGCGTGTATATTAGTGTGTTTACTTTTGTTTTATTTTCATAATTTAAAAATATGATGATGATTCTTCTTGGTAGATGAGATGAATTATTCCGTTTATTACTTATTTTTTGTGTTTGTTACTTTTATAGTCATTTTTTATTTATTTATTTTTATATTGTTTTTATTTTTGATGGTCATGATGAATACGTATATTTTTGACACTTAATGCATTATGTCTAAAATCTATCACATGAAATAAATGAATACAATCTAATATACCTAATGTTAGATTTCCATGACAGGTAAAACAATATTCGCTTTTGCGTATGTTCACCCTAAAATAAGAAATATTTCTTACTGCTAAATTATTTCTGCCTTCTTATTTTTAATTACACATAACTCAAAGTGACGGCAGCTAATGCGCTTTCATTCACCGTCTTATTACGGTAATACCCGGGTGAACCGGAACAAAGTCTTTGGTGTGTATTCATATTACGCGTGGACGGAACGCTGGAATAATTACAACCAAGCTTATTTTCCACAATACTATGTAACGCGTGGCATGTGACGTCATTTGCCACGAATTTTTTCTATGCTCAACTTTCTGCAGTCTGGTCGCATTTTGCCTCTTATTTCTGAAGTTTCTAATGTCCAAATCCCAGTGGTCTATATGGGACGTAATGAGTGTCATGAACACTTTATTTCATTGTTTTTTTGTTGCACTTTTCCTATTTGTTTTCAGTAATGACTAATGACAAACACATGTTTAATTTGACGCAACTCAGAGTGACGGCAGCTTAATAAGTTTTCATTCACAGCCTTATTACGGTAATACCCTGGTTAAATGGAACAAAGTCTTTGGTGTGTATTCATACGCAGTGACGGAACGATACTATATTTATAGCCGCGATATAAGGTCACCTGAGGTATTTGCGTCTATAGAAGCAAATGCGTTTTTTGATGATATTATAGAAACGCAACATTGTACCTATTTACCACTGCTCTCTTTTTTGTATTATTAGTGCCAAACTTAAGGCAGTAAGAGTTGGTGGTCTTAAAGGTTCCGCTTCTATAATTATCATCAAAAGGCGCATTTACCTCTAATCTCTATAGACGCAATTAGCTCAAATTACCTTACATTGCACTCATTTTATTATATGAAAGTAAGATTATTATATTTGTTTGATGTTTAATTAAAATAACGCTACAACACGAAATATTTATACCAATATATGTAGTAGATACAATACCAAAGTGTGTTATATCAATTTGTGTCTTGCCAGTGATGAAAAATGTAATTGAGACGTGATTTTGTCCATAGGGTAGTGGAGCGAGCTTTGCTCGGAGTTTCCAGGCCTAATCGAATGAAAAAGGAAATTCCCACGGAAAACCACGGTCACCAATATAGTTCACCAGACTGAAGTGGTAGCTAGTATGGGGTATTATATATTGTTCTTAGAACCGAAAACTATTGGCGCAGAAAGGTTTTTATTTAGCTAAAGCTAATGAGATGATAATTTATGAAGTAAACTACTTTGAGTAAGCAAACAACATCAGCGAATTTTGATATTATAAATACATGTTTAATTAGACGTAACTCAGAGTGACGGCAGTTAATAAGTACGCTTTTGTATTCACCATAAATATACGCCTTATTACGCTAATACCCGGGTTAACCGGGAACAAAGTCTGTGAGGTGTGTGCATACACGTTGAACCGGTGGATTATTTATCACTCGAGTTAGATTAACTATGCATGCGTGGAGTTTCTCGATAAGAATCAGTGACTCGAGGAGTAAAAATCTAAATATTATTCAACAAGTGAGTAATGGATAAACATATTATTTACTTCAACCTTGAAACATCCCACTAATATTATAAAAGTAATCGTTTATGTATGAGTGTGCGTGTATGTTTGTTACTTCTTAAGGCTAACTGGACAGATTTGATTATATTTGGAACAGAGATAGTTTGTACCCTACCATAACACAAATGTACTTTTTATACCTAAAAAAATGGTATCTGTAGGATAGTAACCTCGATTTCAACGCGAGTGCAATTGCGGGCAAAAGCTAGTTAAGTGACTTATGTATACATATATACATTTGAATATTTGATCGTTTCAATTGACTACTACCCCTGGCTGCAATATTTACTAACTTATTATAAATTGTAGTGTTATTTTCATTCATCTAGTAGACGTCGCGACTATCTGCCTTTATTATCTCAAAACATTTTTTGCTTTTATGAAAGGTCAATAATGCGGACAAGATCATTCGATGGCTACAATTTCATTCCTATACCAAAATATGTACAATAAATGTGATTAATGAATCTGAAACTATATTAATTCAATATTATGTACACAGAGTCAGTCAACGGGGCAAGCCTACCATATCGAAATATACAGAAGGGCTACTTCGATGTAAAAAAATTGTCAGTCGTCACTTTTGACCTCCTGTCAAAGTATTTTTGGATGAGCGAGACGGCACTATACGACGGTTGAATTTTGAACATCGGAGTAACCCTTCAGATGCTATACTACTAAAGCCATCAACCGCGCAACTGTAGATAGCTGGTAAAATTAAGATGGCGTCAGTAGTATTATCATCTGTATTTTGCGATATTTCGATATAGTTGCATTTGCCCCGCTGTTGCACTTGTCCCGACTGACCTTACATATGCATAAGAGGCATGACGATTTCTTTTTTTGAGGGTGTCAATCGATTATATTTTTTATTGGGATCAAATGGGAAGTAGACTGCTCTAAAAGCCAGAAATGACCGTCAAAGTTCAACATTCGCTGCATACAAATGGCCACCTAACCGTGACGTCAATGTTATGGGTGCCATTTAACATCAGAAGATCTGCCTATCAAAGTCTTCTGGCTGTAAGCGCAGTTATTTTTTTCACGAATTCATTTTACCTAACACAGACCGTTCGTGCAAACCTTAATGTGGTGGGGTGTGGAATAGTGTGAGGCACTCCAGTGACCTCGCACAACTTATTACATGTAACAATAGAAGGGGCCGGATCATATGTTTACAATGCCAGACTACCAGATTTACGGAAATTGGATCGGGAAGAAAGAGCAAAACCATTTGAATATCTACTTGTATCATATCAGCTGATAGACGTGCACTGCTGGACAAATGCCTCCCCCAAGATTCTCCACAACGATCGGTGTTGCGCCGCCCTCATCCGGTTTATGCTTGCGATCCTAACCAGGTCGTCGGTCCACCTTCTTGGGACCTGCCCTGTTCCCACGCTGTGTCTTACGGTCCGCGGTCGCCTTTGAAGAACCTTTCTGCCCCACCGGCCATCGGTTCTACAAGCAATGTGCCCCGCCCACTGCCACTTAATTTTGGCGACTGTCTAAGCTATATCAACAACCTTGGTTATCTTGCGTTGCGTATCTCATAATCTCGGATTCGATCACGGAAGGAAACTCCGAGCATAGCTCGCTCTTTGAGTAGGTAACTTTGAGCCTTCTACTACTAATTTTTACCGTTGCCCAACTTCGATGATTGATTACATACTTTAAATAAAGACTATATTTTTTCTGATTTGATTACGAATATACATAGTCTTCTGATTTTTCCCTGCACTTGTAGTATAAAACGATATTACTTGCCAAATTTAATGTGCTAGATCAACAGAAAATACCCTATAAATTTTTATTCACTTTACAGTGTCCAAACATACGTTCCGGCCGTATCTTTTTTTTTTACGTTAACGTTCATTTTTTCAAAGCTTCAAGGCACTGCAGACTTTAGTTGGTTTTAATTTTGTCGCTTTCATTGGTTCAATGGTCGGACGGACGGACGGACAACAAAGTGATCCTATGAGGGTTCCGTTTTTACTTTTGGGGTACGGAACCTAAAATTATTTGGAAAATATAATGTACGAAAATTAACTTTTATTAAGTACATTTTTATTGTTGAGCTTTATTATGCACCATGAGTTTTGCCGACAATGTCTCGTATATATGCGTCCTGTTAAGGTAATGTCGAACACCATTAACTTAATTGGGAAAAACAAATACAAAAAGTATAGCACACTTCATATGAACCTAATCGAAATGGAATTCTTTCATAAATACCAAAGCGTTCTCATATAGAATTAATTAAATTCTGGCTGAGATCATAACAGATCCTAAAAAAATATTTCGGCCTTAAATCGTTCTCTGAGAGTGATTGCTTGCACGAAATATACAAGGGAGATAATCTTAGAAAATTCATTCTTAGCCCATGACAAATAATTATGATGATTGGTATTGTCTTGTACTCGAAAATAAATAGATCTTACATTGCTACAAGGTAAAGGTATAGTAGGTATCTCCACAATTATTAAGGCGAATAATTTACACACACAGCTGCATAAAGTGCTGTGCTGATAAAAAAACCGGCCAAGAGCATGTCAGGCCACGCTCAGCGTAGGCTTCGGCTTAAATCAGCGTTTTAAGCCCGAGGTTTAAATTTCGAGAAAGATTTCAAGCTCTATAAAAAGGTCGTAAACGCCAAAGTAACTGTAATTACTTATTACCTTCTGGAAGTTATCGATTATACGCGCCAGACTGAGCGGAATGTTTTAATGCAGTATGGCACTTAACTAATATGTGTAACGTTCGAAGTATAAAGACACCGCGCGGCACTTACGTCATTTTAATGCAATTTTGCGATAACACAAAAAGGCGACCGGTTTTATTCAATATAGTTTTCGTTGAAAGTATTTATATGGCCACATTTTCATGAATTTTCCCATATTTTTTTTGACCCGTGGGTGAAAGCCACGGACGGACAGACAGACGGACAGACAGACAGACAGACGGACAGACGGACATGGCGAAACTATAAGCTATTTGATTACGGAACCCTAAAAAAAATAGTGAATGGATGGGATAAATGAGTGAATGTAAAGTAATTCAAAAATTCACAGATCTCGTGCCTTTCACGACCTTCTGGTACATTGGAAATGCACTTAGATAGGGCAAACTATAATGGCAACAACTCTTTGCGCAAGAGAAACACAAGGGTTAGTAGCAGGTACCGGCGAGTACCGTTATTTTTTATAAACGGACTACGCCCTTTAACAAAGCTCAGCCTTTTTTTCGCCTTTTGCACACACGCTTTCGTCCGCCAGATGTGGAATCATCATCATTACCCAAGCCACGCTATTCCTACGTTCGGGAAGACGAAGTATAGAAATAATAATCATAATTTTTTAGTTGAAGGAACTTTCTACTTCATGTGTCAAACAATTTATCTTGTAACAAATGAAAAAAACAGTCTATAGGTAAGTTCTCGTTCTCTACGTATAAAATAAGATAAAGGATATAGTGGAGTCATAAAGCAATAGTAATTATATTGTTAAAATAAGTTGAGACCATGAAAAAAATAGGACTTCATTGTTTATAGCCACTCAATTGCTTTTGGTAACTACGGCTACCGGTCAACGCTTTTATTTTATTATATAAATAGAGTTCAACTCAAAATAAAAATAGGGCCGCTTACGAGCAATAATACAAAAAAAATACTATGAAAAGGGTGGTACAGAGCCTGTCGCACGTGTCACAGTAATAATAAAATAAGTTGAAAATTAATATTTGCTTCATCACGCCATCGCCACGTAGTAGGCAGAGTAAATTTTGTTTTCTCAAACATGCAATGAAATATTGTCTTTAGGTACGTTCCTTTTTCTTTAGGTACGGCTCGGAAGTATCGCTTTTTGTGCGCAACAACTCGTTGGGACTGTAAAGGGATTTCATACTGCTTTTCAGGCCTAGGCCTGCAAAGTAACTTTTTTTGGTTTCAACAACAAGGTCATTCACAGCTGGCTGGTTTGACAAAAAGCAGGTTTTGTTTTTAAAGGTTGCAGTTGGTTGTTAGACAAAAATGTCCTATTTGTCAATTAATAAAATGTTGTTCTTTGAAGTATATTTTTTTATTTCATTGTATGTTTGAGAAAAGCACTATACAAATACATGCCTCGTCGTGAAAACGGATTCCCGGCCTCGTATCACTATCCGGCCTCGCTCGCACGCTCGCTCGGCCGTATATACCTACTCATTTTCCCGGCCTCTGATGTAATGTACTATTTGTTTAATTTATACGATTCATTTTCAAAGTACTAGAAGGGCACGAGATTGTATGATACATAGGTAGTAGATTGTATAGCAAATAGAGAACCAAAGAAATAAAAAAAAATTACATAAAAGTATTTTATTGTATACATTATATATTTTTTTTACTTACTTTATTACAAACATCTAAAAACATCAAGGTTTACAACTTAACTAAAAAAATATTAAACTTACTAGTACACGAAACTCCCTAAAATATACGCGCGCGCCGCACGCCGCGAAAACTCCGCCACATAAAGGTAAAGCTTTCTCCAACTCCATTACAGATAGTAAAGTTCCGTTTTTTGCAAACTGTAGCCCAACTCAATACCCCGAGTGCTTTTTTTAATTTTTTCGATATCGCTTTTCGTTTTTGAGATATCGTCGATTTAAGTTGAGAAGTCGCAAAATAATCACGTAATTTTTTGACATTTTTGCACTTTTTCGAAAAAGTTTTTGAGTTTTTCAATTTTTTTTACACCATCTTGTAGATCTCGTCAAGACACGTCTTTTGATACCCCATTGAATCGCGTAGCCCCAAAATTGACGACGACAGAGCGATGTCGCACTTTCGCTGAAAACGGTCCCCTACCAACGCGATCGAAAAAACATTTCCAATGTTAAAACACCGTATTTAACATAGGTTATATGCGCCTTAGCACAGATTATATACAAGTTACTACGTAACAGATACCCCACTTGTTTGGACGGCAGGCGTTGCCACCGCTATCGATGCCCCCTCCCGCGGATGACGCAACGTCATTGGAATGTGCGCTAGGGTTGCCTCCGTTATGTAAACGCTAGCTTTTTCTCGTGCCTTCGCTCGTTTGGTCAACCAGTCTAGTCAGCAGAGGCGTGGCGTCCAGACAACCCGATTCCCACTGGGTTGCCCACTTCAGGACGATTGAACACCATTCTCTACGTTCGGTTACCTTTGCATCCGACCGTTCCCTCTGTCCGCTTCTCTGCTTTCCGTTCTCCGCACGCCGCTCTCCGCACGCCGCTCTCCGCAAGCCATTCTCTGTTTTCCGCACGCCACTCTCCGCTCTTCGCATGCCTCTCTCCGCACGCCGCCCTCCGCTCTCCGCACGCCGCTCTCCACTTTCCGCACGCCACTCTCCGCTCTCCGCACGCTGCACTACGCTCTCCGCACGCCGCTCTCCGCTTTCCACACGCCGCTCTCCGCACGCTACACTACGCTCTCCGCACGCCACTCTCCGCTCCGCACGTCGCTCTCCGCACGCCGCACTAAGCTTTCGGCACACCGCTCTCCGCACGCCGCACTCCGCTCTCCGCACGCCTATCTCCGCTCTCCGATCGCCGCTCTCCGCACGCCGCTCTCCGCTTTCCGCATGCCACTCTCCACACGCTGCACTACGCTCTCCGCACGCCACTCTCCGCTCCGCACGTCGCTCTCCGCACGCCGCACTACGCTTTCGGCACACCGCTCTCCGCTCTCCGCACGCCGCACTCCGCTCTCCGCACGCCGCACTCCGCTCTCCGCTCTCCGCACGCCTTTCTCCGCTCTCCGATCGCCGCTCTCCGCTCTCCGATCGCCGCTCTCCGCCCTCCGCTCTTCCCTCTCCGCTCTTCCCTCTTCCCTCTTGTTACAGTGATACAAGATGGTTTTTATAGTGCGGTACTCTAAGATGTTCTAGGCAGGGACTTAGACTTACAAAAAGTCTTCTTATTTTTCCTAATATCTAATATTAATCGAGAGAAAGTTAATCGAATTAATTAATCAATTAAAAATTTAATCGCTAGAAATTGATCGACCATTAACTTAATCTTTCGATATTAAATCAATCGGAACTCGTACGATTAGATTAACTAATCGTCAATTTTAATCGTTAATCGAGATTAAAAAAGTTAATCTTAATCGTTAATCGATTAACTTTTGCCCATCTCTTCTGGGAGCGCGGAAATCATGTTTTTTCGGTTTAATTATTAAAATAATACAGATTTTGAAAATGTAAGATGTTATACATTATAGTTAACATCTCGTTATGTTATTATTAAAAAAACTGATAACTTTCCCTGCAGTATTTATGACATACTAAGGGTTTATGTTGCTTTGTTGAGGTAACTTTAAAAAAAAACTATCGAGGAAACTACAAGTAATCGTGTTTCTAAAACATAAGGAATAATAGAGTGAATCTTTAAATATTTTACTTATTGATTGTATAACTAAACATTCAGTAATAACAACAGCATGGAATCAAACCAACACAATTAATTCGAAAAAAAGCTAGGCGCCCCCATAAAGATTTTTAGAGAAATATACTCAGACTTTAATAGTTACGCGTCAATAGTGCCCCAGTAAACGTTAATCCTTAAACAATATCTTTTATTCCGGAGGGTTTAATGTGTTCTGGAACAAATGAAATCATTTTCAATCGTCTTTGTTGCCACAAAAACAATATGCCCGACTTTTATTTTTCTACATCGTACAGCACAGGTTGCGCGGGAAACGCCTGTACGCCGTCCGCTCGCCGCAAGCAAGGCGTGGCAGCCCACTGACGTTTTGTCGCGCGGGGTAGCCACTTAGAGATCGGAATGTTTTGCGCGGTCGAAACGCGTGGGGATAGCCTGGCCTTAGATAAATTTGATGTATACAGTCCAACAGTATGTCAACGTAGTAGTTTAAAACTTTCATTAATAATTGAAAAGAGCCGTTATTTATTGCTAAAATACGATTTTCATAAAATAATATTTCAATCTTACCCCACTTTGACGTCAGAGTTCTCAAAATATTTTTATAGATTACGAATAACCTTAGGCCTGTGAGACGTAAGTTGTTAAGAGTCAATTAAAGTAGTTATACCGATACCGCTTCTACATTTTGAGAACCAGTTACTGTTGATGACAACATCAATATTGCCGTCTTACCCCTTCAAAATTAGTTGGTGCAAGATTGAAATGTATAAAATCTCGTAAAATAGAAAGATAATTAAAATCCACATTGGATAACTACTAACATTGGTAACTTAAGATAACAATAATAAACAGTTGTATCAACACAAAATGTCTCCAGCGTCACTGCGAAAGTAGTTACAAAACATGGGATAAGATGACAAAACGTGATTTGAACGTAAAAAACACACTATGTCAAGAATTGCCAATAACTCACAATCGCACTCACTGAGCGAACGGCAACGACTGGGGGGCGGGGGATCAACTAAATGGCGTTCTTAATAAAGTTACCAGATACAAAAAGAGTTATTTTGTTTTCCAACTTATCCCAACGCACCTTAATTATTCTGAAAAATGTACAGTTTTGGAAAAAATGGCTTTCAGACAAATTAATACTTACAGATGGGAAACTAAAGTTTTTGTTTCAGATAGGTAACCATTTCGAATCGGTTCGCGATTCATCATCAGGAGAGCCGATCAAGTATGAGACTCACGGTAATTTTCAATATCTATTTAATAAATACCTTTCTTTTTGTATACCAATCAGCGCTGTGTCACTAAACTAAATTAAACCCCGGTAACGGTAGAATATAAACACCTCGATTGCTAGTATTTAACTTCTCACTTTATAAAATAACTGTCGTCGCAGAGTAAATCGGATTATTTACTTCAGTTCCCTTTACCGACAGTCTAGTTCTTATTGTACACTCTTGAGTTAAGTTATAAGTTAAATATAACTATTACAGTGAAATGTTTCAGTTATTTTCTAGAATTTAAATTACACCAATTTCGAATACATTGAACAAATCTGACTGAACTATTATTATGCTCGAGCATCGTACCTGTATTAATAATAAAACGTTAACAAATTACGTTAAACTTTTTTTATTGACGTCGATCTGTTAGTTAAATTATGAACAAGTAGGTATACGTTTACTACACCATCCATGCACCTTTTTTTTAAGTTCGCAGCAATGCATTTAATGTTTTCAGGATTTTAAATCCATTCCACAATTTCCATCTTTTTACAAAACCTATTAGGTTAGGTTAGGTTTGTAATAGAATTATTCTAAAATAAAAAAAATACATATTTGTATAGAATCTTTTTATCGATTCTTATTTTTATGTGGAAATACCACATTTTTATTTTTATAAATAATGACACAAAGGTAAATTAAGAAAGAAAAATTGAATGCGATCTACTACAATCTAAGCAGGATTTGAACCTGCGACCTCTGCGTTTCCGGCGCATTGCTCTTCCAACTGAGCTATCAGATCGCTACGTCAATTACACCAAATCTTTCATCCCATAATTCGTTACGCTACTGGAGCGCCCTCTGCGTAATATATGTTTGAAATGGGTTACCCTCATCTGGCAGAATAATATTGGTCAGAAATTCACTTCGCATAACACGTTTCGCAGAAACACTTTCGGTCGAATGGTAAGATGGCATATAGTTGGCATTACTACTACCTCGCATACGACACATTTTGCAGCACATTGTTTTGTAGAATATCTCTTTGGCCGACTTTGGTTTAGCATAATTGTATGTACCATATTAATCCTATAGCATACGATTACAATAGCATAATTATTTTCTACTAGCAGAAAAGTGCGTTAAGTAAACTTTACGTAGTAGAATGTAAGTACCGGTAGGTACGACGACGAGCGGTTCGAGGAGCAGTGTTAGGTATCTTGCCGCCGCGGGGCAACTGCCACTAAATTTTTAATCACAACAATTGTAATGCATAAATTAGGTCCTGATTCCACCTTAGGGCAGGTCCGACTTGGATTAGGTTAGGTATTCCGCATATGTCCTGTACAACAAGATAAGACAATGAAGTCCATCTTGGAATCAAATGGTATTCGGCTTGACAGCTTTATCCCGCCTAAAATATTATGCAATAAAATTATCTGCGATAGTACTATTCGTTTAGAAGACTGTTATGCTCATCAACATTATGCCAATATAAGATTCGGTATTATAAAAATCTGGGAAATGATTTATGCCAAACGCATACTCTACGTAAGATGTTTCTGCCAAACGTTACTTCTGCCAAGTATCGTTATGCAAAACAAATATACAGGGTGTAACAGGGTGTGAAAACGAGAACCGTAGTTTTACACCATAATCACGAACTGAAAACGAGTGTTCATTTTCTCGGAAAACTCAAGGATAAGATTTTCCAAAATAAATTATAAAACTCGACACGCAATGTATTGCGTCCAATTCTCTCGGGTGCAGACGCGCGGGGAGGCGAGCACGCGGCGAGCGACCGGTCCAGGTGCTCCCCACTCCACTCACGCGTCAGCGCAAAACATACCGTCACGCCAATGCGCATCGAATGATATGAATAAATGCAACCACAAAAATAACGCAACCACAGATCACAACTAGTGTACTAACTAACACCAATAACAACTGACCGATAAATTAAAACAGTCTAACAAGATTATTTTCATTCAAGCAAGTAAAGCAAATAAAATGTGCGGGTAGGTAAACATTAATCATGCGTCCGACCACAGCGGCCTGTGCGAGCACACTGGCCTGGCGGATCAATGACCGGCCAGTACCGTTATCTTTCCCAATCCACGCGCTTTGTGTTGTACCGTAAAGCTTACATAATACTGTTTGTGATACATTGTGTGTTTTGCGGAAAATGCTATTTTCATGCGATTTTTCATGAAAAATTGTTACCGGTAGAGTTCGATTAACGGAAAAATAAAGAAAAATGAAAACTCTCGAAGAAAATATGTGTGAATTTTCTCAAAGAAATTTCCACGATTTTCCAGCCCAGAATAATGGTCTGAAGCCATGGTTTCAGTTTTCGGTACACCGTCGGTTACACCCTGTATGTCAAAAAAGTTTCTACAAGATAATAGTGAACCGTTTGAAATGCTTATGCGCATTAGCCATACCCTAGGATGTGCGCTTTACACGCACCATCGGACAAGTGAAAACTTGGCGAAACGTTACAGATGGGAAACAGTTTCGGAGTTGAGATCAGGACACCATAATAGGCTAGTAGACCCAGTTTTGAAATATATTTAAAACTAGCTGGGCCCCGCGGTGTTACCCGCTCATCCCACGGGAACACTAAATTTATTCGGGATGAAAAGTATCCTATGTCCTTTCCCGGGTCTCAAACTATCTCCATACCAAATTTCATCTCAGTCGGTTCAGCGGTTTAAGCGTGAAGAGGTAACAGACTGACAGACAGACAGACAGACGGACACACTTTCGCATTTATAATATTAGTATGGATAGTATGGATGGTAAATAATGACCTTACTAGCTCTAAAAAAAAATCTTGTATTTTTATGAAAGCTAGAAAGCTAAATTTTATCATTTGAAAATTAGAAATTTCATGAACAGTCAAAAACGCCGTCCGCCATTTTTGCCTTTCGCTAATCTGTGGCGTGACGTAGAATTATTAAACGAGGTGTGACGTAAATATTCGAAATTCGACCGTCGTATAGTGCCATCGGCTCACTCCAATATACTTTAACAGGAGATCGAGAGGGACGGCACTATTCGAAGTCGTCAAAGTAGACTTTCAGTTTTGTTTACATGACCGATGACGTGACTATCATAAGCGAAAATGGCGGACAGTGTTTTAAGCATTTCATGATTTCAAAATACAGATTAAAAAACATATTTTCAAATTCAATTTTTTTCAGCCATCTTTCACATTTATGAATTGAAAAATATATATTTAGGTTTCCTTTGCTAAATACGATACGGAATAAACATTAGTTTATTACAATTTGACATGAGTCAAACTAGCCTATTGACTCATCCAATACGAATACATAAACCAAGCGTAGTTAGCTAGCGCCTAATTAGTATAAATGATTCAGTTTAATTTAATGGCCGCCAAAGTGAAGACCTCTTTCTACTGCAAAACACAGCAATATTTTTCCGGAATTAAGATTAATTACAGCAGCAAAACTGTCTGAATATATTTGTGTAAAAATTCTTGGCAAACTGGGGCGCCATAATTAAATCGATAATGTCAAGTGCGTTGAAGACTTGGGAGAGCCGCTGGGACAGTATGAATATTTAAATAATTTTGGTATTCCAATAGCTATATAATTATACTTGCATCTCTCTCTCTCCTGCCAGTGTGCAGTGGGTACTTACTGAGAAATAGGAGAAATCTTTTTTCTTGCCGATTAAGGTTTTTTGCTCGTCGAGACAAATTAAATATCATTCACATGGAGTTTGAGGGCAGCATCGTTTTATTACAGAATTCTTATCTACATATCGAAGGCAAAAAGCGGAAACGTAGTAAACGCCAATCCCTTGGTGTTTACTACATTTCCGCTTTTTGCCGTCGATATACACCTTCCGGCGCTATAATAATATTACATTGTCCTCCAATTTATACCCGCATGCAAAATTTCAGCTCACTCAAATACCGGCAAATTACAGACAAACAGACACTGAGGAAATGAGGGCGTTTTTTACAAAATTGTAAAATATTTTTTAGACTCATCTTGCTCAAAATCGTTTGGACATTATGTCCCATAAAAGTCTTCTAAATATTATTATCGTTTCTACATATGAACCTCCTTTAAAAATGGTTTCCAAAATATCGTATAAAAATATTTTCCCTGTGCGCCATGTTCATAGAAAAAGAAACATTCATAATATTTTAAACAATTCAAACGGATTCTATCGCGTATATTAATTATTTGAGCCTCCCTGACGTTTCGGTAGCTTACAGTTACCGTTGTCCAATTTTGGCGGCCTAATGATTACTTCTTAAAAACGTATACTTTTACCATAAAAAATACACCCGATGAATTGGGAACCTCCGTTTTTTGACGTCGGTTAAGTATTAAATTAGTTTAGTTTTGTCCAGCAGTAAACAAACAAATAAAATTATATTACGAATTAAATAAAAGAAATGCATTTACTTTCCTCAACATTATTGTTTTCTTTCCTAGATTTCAATTTAAATGTAAAAGAGAAACAAGCAACTTAAAGCTAAAAAGTATTTTGTTGGCTAAACTAGAAAAACAAATTAGTACTGCTGTATTTATTTGGATTGCATTCCCGGCAGTCTTTTAATCTTTGGTTTAATTTAATTTTAGCAGCTTTCATCGCATGTTTACCAAGTACCTTATATATATCTCAAGTTTTTATTTACTTGCATGAATTTAATTACACAAATAAAATTGCAGTTTTCATGCAGTCGATGTAAATGCATTAAAACTGCAAATCAACTGCGCAATCCGTTTACAGCTGACATGCAGTCGGTCGATAGAACTATACGCAACCTGCAAGCGGAGTTCGCAGTTGGTTTGCAGTTCGATTTGCTTTGGATGCAGTTGCGATAACTGAATTACAACTGCCCTCGAACTGCAATTTAGAGCTCTTCACTAGGGGCAGCTATCCGTGCTGCTACGTTTGTTGTGTGCAGTGGGCCGCGAGTCGCGTAGCAGCACGGATAGCTGTCCCTGATGAAGAGCTCCATATGAGTTCGAAACATGCCGCTTCCGTTCATGACAATTTTTACGTGAGAATTGAAATTAAATGACAATCGCTCGGCTCGGGGCGAGCCTTTTTAAGTCCTTCTTCACCTTCCATCTAGATGTTTGTTATCGATCCACAACTTTGACGAAGCCTGTTGCGGATGTCACGTTTTTGGTGTGTTGTTTGACGAAGCCTGTCGCTGATTAGATTTTGTATTCTCTCTGACGGTGCCTGCGTTGCGGATTTGACTTTTACACTTGTGTTATGCATTATTTACTGTTGAATAAATGACAATTAAATGATAACAGAATTATTACTGTTTTAATATAGTGTTTTGAGACATCTGCATTTATTTATTTTACAATTATAAAATTTAAGTACTTAGTACTTTATTTAATTAGTACTTTTCAATTCAGTGCAAAGAACGCGGTTTTGGTTTTGATAGGCAATAGATAGATCAAAAAGTTTGAAAAACACTGATGTTGAGCTACATTGTATTAGTTGTTGGCATGAAAACGGTTATTAAAACTTGAGCTTTGCTGAAGTGTTGCGTTTCATCTCCATGGGCTTATTAACTATTTAACAGATTCAAGAAATGAAATTGTTAATTTCATCTACATTTACGTGATTTTTACGGACAGATATACGATATACGACTATATCGATCTGTAAATTATATCATGGCCATCTTATATATAGAGTAGCATTATTCTTATTATAATTTTTTTCAACTATTATTTTTGCATCGGGGGTTATCTTGTCATTTAAAACGTTCCTAATTCTAGTCATTTCATTGTAATGTTACAATAACAACTTACGATTGTGAAGCCTTATATCAATTTTGAAACACCATATATTATACGTGTACATCGGCCAATGTATTCAAATTCTATAATAATATTACTATTGAATGCTTGTGTTGCCAAAACAATAGCTGTATAGCGGTTGACGAAATATTGTTTTAGCAATTTGGGAGGTCATTAAAGTAGGTAATTCACGCCTCTTTTATAGAAAATATTTTAAACGGGAAACTGTTTAAATTTGCTGTATTGAGTGTTTACTATTATTAATAGTTAAATAAATAAATATAAATATTAAGGGACAATCATACACAAATCGACCTAGTCCCAAACTAAGCAAAGCTTGTACTATGGGTACTAGACGACGATATACATAATATATAAATACATATATAGATAACATCCATGACCCAAGAACAAATATTTGCACAAATATTTGCCCCGGCCGGGATTCGAACCCGGGACCGCCGACTCAGTAAGCAGGTGTCTACAAACCGAGCCAAACGCGTCGTCAAGTTATGGCAGTAGGTTAAACATAAAATTTACTGACTGCGCACATTTAGTTGGAAATTATTATTTTATTTTCATGATAATAAACATACACCACAGGCCAAAAGTATGGAAACAAGCTTATATTACAATACAAAGGTGTGATTTCTTTACAGGATAAAATTACAAAATTACAATATATATATAAATGAAAATAAACATTTTAAAGTCAATAACCCAAATTCTGTTTATCTAAATTGCGAGTTCATCATTTTGTAGACAGGCAATAAATAAAAAGGGGACATGCAACTTTTTCCCGGAGTAAGGTAGATAAGTATACCTATCTTTTTTTGAAATATGATGTCGTAATAATGGACGTTTAATGTTTTAATCTTTTGGGGGTGACCGAATGGTTACTTAATATTAACACAATGTATAATTTATTGGAAACTTTAAATATTAAAAGAAACAACTTTGTTTCCATCCTTCTGGCCTAGGGTGTATACCACTTAAGTTTTATTAAAACCTTTGACTAAGGGCCGCTACAGACGCAGTTCCAGGGCAGTTCTGATGCAGTTGGCGTAACTGCATCAAAACTGCAAACCGACTTTGCAGTCCGCTTGCAGCTGTCGTGCAGTCCTGTCAACCGCACACCAACTACAAGCTGGCTGCACGGTCATAATGCAGTCATATTGCAGTTGGAACGACTGCAATATAACTGCATTGCAACGCCGCTTCTTGCAAACCCAGGATATATATTCCAAGGGTGCTCAACTAAGGAACTAAATGTCATAGGGGGCAAACGAGCAAACGTATCGCCTGATGGAAAGCGATTACCGTCGCCCATAAACACCTGCAACACCAGAGGAGTCACAAGTGCTTGCCTACCCGGAGGACGAAGATAGAATGCCTCTATGCTAGTAATTTCACCGGCTATCTTACCCCCACACCGGAACACAACAATGCGAACATTGCTGTTTGGCGGTGGGTTAGCAGGCAAGACGGTAGTAACAATCCGGACGGACCCTGCACGAGGCCCTACTACTCCAAGTTTTTTGTTAGTGTGAGTGGGGCTACCACGACGAAACAAAAGAAGCAGCAATGATATTTCGTCAAATTTCATACTGAATTACGTGTGCACTCTATTCACTTCCACAAGTAATTGGCGGAGCGGAACATAAACACTGCACACATTACGAGCAGTTCTATTGCAATACATTGCAGTTGAAGCTTAGTTTAAGAATTATAACAAATATTTATAAATAACAACTTGACATATAAAATATTATTTTATAAATAAATGAAAAAAATAGACCATATTATATAATTTCTCAGCAGTATCGTAACCACATAATAGTGTAGATACGCATGTGGATCTAGCCGAACTCTTTAATTCTACATGTACTTAGATCTGTTTGAGTTAAAAGCTCTTTCAAAATATAACTACTTTCAAATAAAAGGTTACTTGTAGTTTAAATGTGTCCACTGTTTCTTCTCAGTGACGCAGGTTACGGTGATTTAAATGAGTAATTACAATAAGCAGGTGGGTTTGTGAAGGGCTGAACGGACTTCATAGTTGTACAACATTTCCACTCGCTTAGCTTCATTTAAAGTTTACAGGGGAGGTTTTAGTAAAACTATTTGAAAAGGATTATGTACTATATTATGTACATATACCTACTCGTCCTTTTCATTTACTCATAACTCAGAGAGATTTCGTTCAGTATAATTTTAACTTAGGCGGAGATTACCGAAAACAACGAATTTAAAATGATGTGATATTAATTGCTATGTGTGTTATCCCAAAAACAGTCCTTCGTTCTTATAGTTTTGTTACATATTAAATAAGTAAAGAAAAATCTAGTTTAATTAGAGGTAGCAATAATACTGTAGGTGATTGTTGATTGACGTTGTTTCTAATTCTACAACGTCAATCAACAATCACCTACAATATCGTCGCTAGAAAGCAATAATGCTGTAACTGACAAAAATAAAAGTTTTCACTAGAGCCAAAAAACTAAAGGAAAAAAATATAAAAAATCATAACTTCCGAACGGCTACAGCGATTTAGACACCCTTGTGACTCAATATTTAAAAAAAAAAATACTTTTCTAACCATAAACACTACTTTGAGACAAAAGTTTTTTTAATGATACTTTTGCGGGTTACAGCATTTGGATTTTTTATTTTTCTCCGTCAAGAATGCTGTAACTCACATTATAATATGTATGGAGGTATTATTAAGGATCAAATTCCACAGACGTTTTTAAATGCTGTAAATAAATTATGACCTCTTAAAACATTTTACCTCAAAAATAAACTTATCTTATCAAGATTCATAGATGTCATTTATGTTGTAAGCAGGTTTAGGAAGAATACTAAGTTAAAATAAAGTGATGTAAGAAAAGGTTATGCAGCTTCATAGGCTTTTGTAAAATGTTAGCACTAAAAAAACAACATAGTAAGAAAAATAATATTTATATAGGTTTTAAACCAAGGCGATTCGTAACAGAAATTATGTATACTCTTGAAATAAAACAAAAATTTACTTATTTTTATAAAATAATTCGCTTCTAACAATCGTAGAATTTAAGGAAAAGTCGAAAAACGGGTTAGGTATAAAATTATTAAAAGTACTTTATTTGTTACAATTCTTACTGTATACCGTAGTTGCTTTTTTAATCAAGTCCTGACTGAAGGATATATCCGGGTTACGGAAGGCCGCCAAAGCAAACTGACCTTGGCGACGTATAATGGACGCACGTTACGACTTGACGAGCACCTGGCGCAACTCGAGCATGAACTCGGCAAGATTAGGTGGCACATTCTTGGGTTGAGCGAAGTCCGAAGAGAGGGTGAGGATACGGCCACCTTCTGTACTACCGAGAGGGACACCAGCTATCCCAAGGTGGCGAAGGGTTCTTGCTCAACAGGAATCTTTGTGACAACGTTGTAGAAGTTTCGAGTGTGTCGAACAGGGTCGCGTACCTATATAGTAATTAAACTAACCGAGAGGTATAGCCTCAAGGTTGTGCAGGTTTACGCACCGACCTCGACATACTCGGACGATGAAGTGGAGGATATGTTCGGGGACATATCGAAAGCCTTACACTTCACCACTAAGGCCCACTACAACGTTGTCATGAGAGATTTCAACGCCAAAGTGGGAGTACAAAATTGCAGAGAATCGGTAGTAGGGTCCCATGGTTATGGTAGCAGGAATCATAGGGTGCAAATGCTGGTCAACTTCCTCGAAAAGAAGGGGCTTTTCTTGATGATTTCGTTTTTCAAGAAACAGCCTCAAAGGAAGTGGACATGGCAGAGCCCCGACAACATGACAAAAAATGAGATCGACTTCATTATAACGGACAAGAAGCGCATATTCAGAGACGTCTCATTGATCAATAGGTTTAATACCGGTAGTGATCACCGACTTGTACGAGGCTCTCTGAATATCAATTTCAAGCTAGAACGTGTTCGTTTGATGAAGTCCAGGCTCCGACCTAACCCGCTCCTGACACGTTCCAGTCAAATCTGGAGAACCGATTCGCTGCCCTGGAAACCACAAACAGCGTTGACATTGACCAACCCTCGAAGGTGTGGTCGGAATCCTCAGGGAGGAAGGTGTGAGATTTTGCGAATTACAGCGTAAAGGCAGGAAGTCGAAGTTTTCGGGAGAAACACTCCGGCTTATGACGGAACGACGTGTACACCCACCAGTCACTTTGTCAGAAAGGCATGCTCTAAACAAGAAAATTGGTAAACTAGTGCTACGAGACCTCCGATGCTCCAACACACGGTCTGTTGAAAGAGCTATTGAGCAAAATCGGGGGTCCAAAGTGTTTGTCCAATCTCTTGGGAGAAGCCATCTGACAAAGCTGACCACCGCGGATGGAGTAGTCGTTGCTTCAAGGCCAGGGATTCTCGCGGAAGTTGAAAACTTCTACAGCCTGTTATACGCTTCACACGCAACTCAACCTGATTGACCAGAGCCACACTTACGCGCCACTTTACTGAAGACTTGCCAGAAATCAGCCTAGGCGAAATCGAGATAGCTCTAAAACAGCATAAAATGGAAAATCCCCTGGAGAGGACGGTATTACAACTGAGCTCCTGAAATCTGGTGGTAAACCGGTAATGAAGGAGCTTCAAAACATCTTTAATATTGTCCTCTTTGATGGGAGAACTCCGGAGGCGTGGAGTAGGAGTATTGTCGTGATGTTTTTCAAAAAGGGTGATAAAACTCTTTTGAAAAACTACCGACCCATTTCGCTCCTAAGTCACGTCTACAAGCAGTTTTCGAGAGTTATCACGAACCGTCTTGCACTAAGACTCGACGAGTTTCAGCCCCCGGAACAGGAGGGGTTTCGATCAGGATACAACACCGTAGACCACATTTATACAGTGAGGCAGATTATACAGAAGACGGAAGAGTATAATCGGCCACTGTGCTTAGCGTTCGTGGACTACGAGAAGGCTTTTGACTCCATCGAAACCTGGTCGGTTTTGGAATCTCTGCAGCGATGCCAAGTCGATTGGCGATACATCCAAGTGTTGAAAGGTCTTTACAATGCCGCTAGCATGGCCGTCCAAATACAACACCGGCAGTCTGAACCTATCCCCTTGCATCGTGGTGTGAGACAAGGGGATGTTATATCCCCCAAATTGTTCACAAATGCATTGGAGGATATGTTCAAGACGTTGGACTGGAAAGGACAAGGCATTAACATAAACGGTGAGTACCTTTCACACTTGCGATTTGCAGAAGATATTGTCAATCTGCCGGAAACGCTGCAAGACTTGCAATTTATGCCGAACGGCCTAGCTGAGTCTTCAAAACGCATTGGCCTCCGGATGAACTTGGACAAAACCAAGGTTATGTTCAATGAACATGTTAGTCCGGAACCAATTGCGGTACAGGGCAGCTTTCTCGAGGTTATTAAAGAGTACGTCTACCTTGGGCATATTATATTGCACTTGGGTAAAAACAACTTCGAGAGAGAGGCTAATAGAAGAATACAGCTGGGCTGGGCAGCATATGGCAAACTTCGTCGGGTCTTCACATCGCCAATTCCACAATGTCTGGAGACGAAAGTTTTCAACCAGTGCGTCCTACCCGTAATGACATACGGTGCCGAGACGTGGACACTCATGGTTGGGCTGGTCCACAAATTTAAAGTCGCTCAGAGAGCTATGGAAAGGGCAATGCTCAGAGTTTCTTTGAAGGATCTAATTCGGAATGAAGTGATCCGTCAGAGAACCAAAGTTACCCACATAGCTCAACGTATTAGCAATTTGAAGTGGCAGTGGGCTGGCCATATTAGCCGAAGAACCGATAACCGGTGCGGTGAACGTGTTCTTGAGTGGAGACCGCGGATCGGTAAGCGTAGTGTGGGATGCCCTCAGACTCGGTGGAGCGATGATCTGTGCAGGGTGGCTGGCAAAAGCTGCATGAGAGTAGCCGAGAATCGCTTACAATGGCGTGCAGTTGGAGAGGCCTATGTCCAGCAGTGGACAAGAATAGGCTGATGATGATGATGATGATGATGATGAAGGATATACAACTGGAAGGTCTTACCAATTGTGAGTATAGTATGACATTTGATAGGTTTACATGGTGTAATAAATAAAAATAACTTACGATAACAAACACTCCCAACGCAAACTACACGGCGATTCACACTCATCGGCGCGCACGCAATCACTAAAGACTGCGGCAAGACGCGTGCCCTTGAGAAGGTGGCGGGGGAAGTTTGGCGTATCAATATTGAGCTCTATTGCCAACTTTCTTTTTGAAATGCGTTAAGTGCTATAAAATACTAATAACATGTCCTTTGAATTGTCGTAATTCACTAGAAATTGCAGTAAACAAACTTCAAAAAATGGTATAACTATCCTATCTTGCAAAAAATGGAAAGCAGAAACGCTGTATGTGATGTCAAGGCAAATAAAAGTAAGTTTATATTGTTGTAACTCCTATTCTGATAAAAACGCTGTTTTTTTTGTTAATTACTGCATTTCTTTTGTCTGTCACAGTTCAAATAGTTAAAATCACTTGTGCTGTAAATATTTTATTTTTTGCCTTAGAAGCACGAGACCTAGACCAATCGACGCAGAAAAAAAAATGCTGTAAGAATTTGTAAAAAAACTATTTTCGATGGTAGTGCGGGTTACAGCATTATTGCTTTCCAGCGACGATACTCGTATGTTCTTAACTAAAACTTACGTAGTAACTTGTATATAATCTGTGCTAAAACGCAATCGGGTTTAAAAGGGAATTAAAACTTTGCTAGTGGAATATGGAGCGAAAAACCGGCAAAAAGTGAGTAAATAGAAAAGTTTTGGGTCCTAGTTTACTGTGAAAAAGGCAGGTATGTTTTGGAAAGTTTTAGCTGTAGTACGGTTTTGAGATGTTTAGTTTGTAGATGTTTTTCCATTGGATTAAGTATTGTAAAAAAATAATAAGGACTAGATTACAATGTTATAAATTTATAAACTAACGCTCAATAGATTATTTTTTCGATTCGCAACGCGGTATTATAATAATTACATATGGGTATTGTTATGTCCTAATGAAAACTACTAACACAATCTACTCATAATCGGTATAGAGGTTAATATCGTTTCATATACAGTAGTTGCACAAAATCAATGTATTTTTAACCCCCGACAAAAAAAGAGGGGTGTTATAAGTTTAACATGTGTATCTCTGTGTATAGATACACATGTTAAACTTATATTTATTATTATACTTATACACATGTTATAGCGCCCAAGCGGATGGACCAATTTAAGTGCGGTTTTTTTTAATCGAAAGTATTTTCTGTCGAGATGGTTCTTAGCTATGTTTCATGGAAATAGGACCAGTAGTTTCCAAGATATTCAGCTTTAATTGGAACAAGTGACGAGATCTCAGCCAATAATGAAGTCAATAATTCGAAATATTGGCTAAATGTTAAGGTCTATTAGCATTTTCTATATGACTCACTAATTGAGGGTCTCATGATGACCAGGTAGTTGTTAATGGATCTCAGGCAATATTGAAGCCAAGAATTCCAAATTTTGTATAAATGTTAAGTTTCATTAGCATTTTCTATACCACTCAATAAATGAAGGTCTCATGATGACCAGCTAGTTGTTAATGGATTTCAGCTAATATTGAAGCCAAGGATTCCAAATTTTGGTTAAATGTTAAGTATTATTAGCATTTTCTATATGCTTCCTAAATGAAGGTCTCATGATGACCAGGTAGTTGTTGATGGATCTCAGCCCATATTGAAACTAAGGATTGCAAATTTTGGTTAAATGTTAAGTATTATTAGCATTTTCTATATCACTCAATAAATGAAGGTCTCATGATGACCAGCTAGTTGTTAATGAATTTCAGCCAATATTGAAGCCAAGGATTCCAAAGTTTTAGTTAAATGTTAAGTATCATTAGCATTTTCTATATCACTCAATAAATGAAGGTCTCATGATGACCAGCTAGTTGTGAAAGGATCTAAGCCAAGAATTTCTAATGTTGTTTAAATGTTAAGTTTTATTAGCGTAATCAACAGATTAATAAATTTTTGACAGTACAATAATTTGGTACCTTGGAGCTGAAGATGACCGTAGGAACTCCTAAACAGCACACGATAAACCCATGGTATTTGGGCTCATCTGATTGTTCTTGATGAGCAATTAACATTGGTGTAAGAAAATACAGTCAATAATAAAACCGAGTCTCAAAAAATTTTTTTTTACAAAAAACAGTATAATTTCTGTCACAGTAGTGGGTCACTATTTTTAACTATCGGAATTCTGCTAAAGCTGAATTGTTATTGGGAGTATTGAACAGGTTCCTTTGATTGAGGTCACAAATAGCAACACCCTGCAAGATTTTAACGCGACTAAATGACACGTAAGCTTTAGCAAAAGTACTCTTGCCTACGTCTTTTTAGGATTTTGTAGTTTGTGTCAGTCTGTCCACAGCTTAGCTCAGAGACATAGTGGTTGAATACATTTTTAAAAACAATATTTTGTGTAACTTCCCTACACGTAACAAATGGGGATGTTTATCCCATGGTGTGGGGTATCGATGATTAGGTCTCTCAAAAAGTCGTAAAAAAGTTGAAATTTTCACAGATGATGTATTTCTATTGCCGCTATAACAACAAATACTAAAAATAAAATAAAATAAATATATAAGGGGGACTTCCATACAACAAACGGGTTGGTTGCGTTAACTTTGCACCTCATTTGTATGGGGCGCTATACATACCAGGTGCAAACTTAACTTAAACACTTAAGAATAAAATAAATAAATATTAAGGGACAATCATACACAAATCGACCTAGTCCCAAACTAAGCAAAGCTTGTACTATGGGTACTAGACGACGATATACATAATATATAAATACATATATATATATAACATCCATGACCCAAGAACAAATATTATGCACAAATATTTGCCCCGGCCGGGATTCGAACCCGGGACCGCCGACTCAGTAGGCAGGTGTCTACAAAACGAGCCAAACGCGTCGTCAACAAAGAAATGAAAAGTATTTGTACGGATCCCTCGGTGCGCGAGTCCGACTCGCACTTGACCGGTTTTTTTATCATTTGACATTGAAAGTAAAGTAAAATTTTTAAGTAATTGCTATCTAACACCTCAAAAAAAAAACCATCAAGCTGTGAGAGCAACAATGGATCGAGACCGATGGAGACACCTGATCAAGAATACGATACCTTGTGATCACGATCCTCAGAAATGAGGGACCGACTTAAGAAGATCTAATACCTACTATTGGCATTTCATTTGGGTCTAATCCCTTGGCTCCTGTTAATCTTAATAATTATGAAATGTTTGAACACGCTGAATTTTTTGCCGTCACTGTGTGACTAGAAGGTAGAACTTAGTTTATAGGGAAGCTGAAACCCGTGGTTCAGCATAATATAAGAGTAAAAACGGGACTTCGGAGAGAAGTTCAAGTGAGAAGGGAGGTGACAGCTGTCAGCTGAAAGGATAACACAGTGTTGACGAACTAGCTACAAAAATATTAATTTAAAATGCATAACGCTGCTTGAAGAAGAATAAAGTCTATTAAAAACAACCGTGCGAATACTAGGTGCAAGAAAATCACTTCGTTTACACTTTGGTGAGCTGTTTTAACCTATTATTATACATAAAACTGATCGGGAAGAATAACTGTTTTTAAATAAACACACTCACACATCGGCAACTTTAAATTAACAGTCAAAATTAATGAAAAATCATTGAGAAATAACAGGTACGTTTCAACAGTCATCTGAATACCTGTCACTGTCATCAGACATCAACAGCTGACACTGACATGACATTATCAAAGGGTGCGTTCAGAAATAGATACGTTCAAGTACACCCGTGAGATTACTACCTTACCAAAATTGACCACAGAGGGCACTACTAAATAAATAGTTTTAAAATGTCTTTAAAAGTAAAATGCATGATCTGTAAGGCTGAAATAAAAAATAAAGAATTTCTAAAATGTAATTCTTGCGGGAAATGTTACGATATTTCTTGTGAAAAAATTCCAGTCAAGACTTTCCTATCAATGGCTAAGGAAGACAAAAAATCCTGGGTGTGTAGTAAATGTGAGAACCCAGGCAATAACAAACGATGCTCTGAAATCTTGAGAATAACATCCGCCACAAAAAACACACAAGAAAAAAACCCTATTATTATAACGAACTTAAGTCCCGAATATAGGCCCTTGGTAAGTGATGATAGAGAAAACGTTACAACTAGGCGGCCACTACGCCGCAACAACCAGCATAAATCCAGGGAAATTTTGTCAGATACTGACTCTGATGCTGATTTTCTGTCAAATAGTTTAGATGACACCGCACGTAGTTTACCGAATATTTCGAGCATAAATAATGAACAAGACCCGGAATTAAAATCCGAAATTAATAATCTCTCGGCTCAACTTGCAAGTGCACTTAAAATTGACACAAGTACACAAACAGTTAGCATACAAGAACAGCCTGTGGAGACTTTACTTGACATAATTCCAACGAGTTATCAAATGAAACAGACTGCACAGTTATTGCCTGATAAGGCACATACATATGAACAGAAGAATACTGTAGAGATGACGCTGCAGACAAAAAGGAGAATAACTAATAAAACAAACAGGTTATGTGTTATAAGTAGTAATAAAAACAACAATATCCTTTCCATCATACAAGATTACTACGATACCTTTTCCATTTGCCATTACTTGACGCCAGGTGGAGGTATATGCCAACTCTTAGAAAATATAGAAAATCGGTTACGAGACTACACAATGAATGACTACTGTATTTTGCTCATAGGAGAAAATGATTATAAAGAGACAAACGACTATATCAATCTTGTACAATTAATGAAGGCTAGATTAGAAAATATAAAGCATACCAACATAGTGATATGTGTACCAACCTATATATGCGGAGCTCAGGTGTATAATTGTAGGGTAGAGCTATTTAATACTCTACTCAACTTAGATGTTCAAACCCATAAATATGCAATTTACTTTGACTCTAACTATGATTTGTCTCTAAACATGTTTTCTGCGCAAACTGGGAAAATAAAAAATTCAGGGATACGAAATATTTTGGAAAACGTCAAGAAAATAATAGATAAAAATAACAAGGATACAACAGTAGATAAAAGCACCATTAAAAAGGGCACAGTAGCAGAAACAAATATTTTTCGTCTCGAACCCACAACAAAACAGAACAAATGATGACGACATGATGATCATCTGCGACAGCATCTTAGTGCTCCATCAAAACATAAATGGTCTATTAAATAAAGCGAACATGTTATATGTTCACCTCCAAGATGTTGAAGTCGACTCGGAAAAGCAAGTAGATATTATATGCATTACGGAACATAATATGAAGACAGGAGATGAAGTTCACTTGAAAATACCCAACTATGTACTCGCAGCGCATTTTTCCAGAGAGAATAGAAATGGTGGTTCCTGCATACTCATACGCAATATTTATAAATATGAGACAATAGATGAAATTAAAGCACAAAGTATTGTAAATGTAATTGAAATTTCGGCTATTCGACTGATAGACTTCAACACAATAGTAATTTGCGTATACAGAGTACCAGGAATGAAAATTGAGTCTATCAACTTATTCTTTGATCGCTTTGGTAATATTCTTAACAAAGTATGTTACAAAAAATATAAGATTATAATATGTGGAGACTTTAATATAGACCTGCTTAAAACTACTTACATTTCTAGTCAATTTAAAAAGTGCATTGCCAGCTACAATCTCAAAATTGAAATAAATAAACCAACTCGTTTAAGCAGTAAAACTTGCATAGATAATATAATTCACAATAACAGAGGAAGCTCTGGTAAAGTCCTCGACCTGGGCATGTCAGACCATACGGCACAGTTAGTGAACTGTCCAGTGAAAAAAACGTGCATTCTTCAATATTGGTTCATATATCGAAGAGACTATTGTAGTGATAATATTAACAAATTTATTCGATGTTTGCAAAGTCTTAGTTTTAATGAAGTGTTTACCACTAACTGTGTAAACAAAGCATTTGACAGTTTTATTGAGACTTTTAAATTGTTCTACGATCTTTGTTTTCCTATGAAAAGAATCAAAATATCAAAAACAAGAAAACCAAAATGGGTTAGTTCTGGTATACGCAAATGTTGTAAACGCAAACGTCAAATGCTTTGGAAATATAGAGCATCTTTGAATAACACTGACAAGGAAACTTTGAAGACATACACTAAACGTTTAAAAAGAATAATAAAACTTACACAGAAAGCGCAAAATGACCATTTTATTAATAGTTCAGTCAACAAGAGCAAGGCTACTTGGCGTGTTATAAATGATGCTAAATCCAACTACCCGGCAGAGAACATCACAGCCGTAGAAAATAACGGCCAAACTATAAATCATCCCAAACGAATAGCGGATGTTTTTAACAACTACTTTATTGATACAGTTAATGATATTGCTAATAATATTCCTGTTCCTCAATCTGATTCTAATATAAATAATAACTCATTTTGTCACAATAATAAAACAATTAATTTATCTAATTCATTATTCATGCATCCGGTAATATCAAATGACATTCTTAAAATTATAAATTCCTTAAAAAATACAAAAAGTACTGGATACGATGATATTTGTACAAAAGTTTTAAAAAGTGTCGGAAATATAGTTGCTCCACTTCTTTGTCACATTATTAATTTGAGCATTCTAAATGGAGTCTTTCCAGACAAATTAAAAATTACAAAAATCAAGCCACTCCTTAAAAAAGGAGATAAAAAGAACATGTCTAATTACAGACCTATAGCACTGTTATCGGTTGTGTCTAAAGTGTTCGAAAAGGTCATATTCAAAAACGTTTACGATTACTTTGAGGCCAAAGACCTATTCGCTTCTGAACAAAAAGGATTCCGTAGGAACAAATCTATTAACTCGGCAATATATGATTTGGTTTCAAAGGTGGTTGTGAGCATGGATAAACGAACGCCTGTGTCAGCTATATATATGGATATGTCGAAGGCATTCGACTGTGTGAATCCCAAATTACTACTAAGTAAATTGAACAATTACGGAGTTAGAGGCAATGTACTAGATCTAATTAAATCCTATCTTAGCAACAGGAAGCAATATACAGTGATTGTCAAGTTATGTGGTAAATCCAAAACAGAGATTGAATATATGTCGGAAATGAAAGATGTATTTTATGGCGTTCCACAAGGAAGCATTTTAGGACCTTTGCTTTTCCTCATATACATCAATGATCTACCAAATGTAACCAAACACCCTATGGTTTTATTCGCAGATGACAGCACTGCCATATTCACTGGGAACAATTTAATTAGTCACGATATTGAAATGAATAATGCTTTAGAATCTATAATTACATGGCTTAACCATAACAATTTAAAAATTAATATTGATAAAACAATGATTATGAATTTCAGACAAAGGAAGAATAATTTGGAACATTTAAACGTGAAATATAGAAATCAACAAATTAAAGAGGTTACCAATACAACATTTTTAGGGTTATCATTAGACAGTAAAATGACTTGGAAGTGTCAAATTGATAATGTATGCACGAAACTTAGCCGTTATTCGTATGCTCTGTATATGTTAAATAAAGTTGTTAGTAAATCAGTGGTGCTAACCGCATACCATGCTTATGTATCCTCTACACTGCGCTATGGTATAATATTTTGGGGTCACGCAACAAATTGGATTTTTGTTTTCAAAGCACAAAAGAAATGTATAAGGGCAATATGTCGACTACTGCCCACAGAATCTTGTAGGCCATACTTTGTTAGCTTGAATATACTAACATTTCCATGTCTGTATGTCTACGAATTGGTAGTATTTGTTAAAAGTCATCCACATCTGTTTCAGGAATTTACCAGTGAGCGTTTAAAGAACAAAATTCGTGCACACCCATCTAAGACTGCTCTCTTATCGAAGAGCATTCTTGGCATGGCTCCTAGAATTTATAACAAATTACCCGAGTCCCTTAGAATAATTTCTGACATTTGTAAATTTAAGAAAACTACCAAAGCTTACCTTCTTAAAAAGGCATACTACTCATTTAATGAGTTTTTGACGGAAAAAATTGATTAATTAGAAATTATATACAGACATCTTTTAACTTTGTTTGACATTGTTACTAAAACTTGATTATTGTAAAACTATTTTGAATTTGAATTTAATTTATTTATTATAAAATATTATTGGAATGTTGGACTTCATGCACGTTAGTTTTAAGCAGTAAAATTAATTATTTTGCATGTTAGCAAGCAAGCTTGCAATCAAATTTGTATGCCTCAATCCAAGGCACCACATAGTGATACAAACGAAAATGTAACATCGTGTAATTTACATACCTATGTTGGACAAATAAATATTTGAATTTGAATTTGAATTTGAATTTGAAGTTGAAAGCGTCACAGTGGTCGCTCAGCACGACGCCACTACCCCTGTAAATAACATTTCAAATTTCTTTTTATTTTACAAATAAAATTTAATTTATCGTCCAATTTATTTGAACAAGCTACGTTTTAGTGTGGTGATCCATAATATTTGTCCCGTTTATTCTTATTTTTGGTACGCTGTGACGTAGGGACCAACGGATGGTTATAGAATACTTTTTCTTTCCATCCGGATGAAGTAGCGGGCATTTTCTAGTTTATAAATTAACTAGCATTAACCCGCGGCTTCGCCCGCGTTCCTAATTATCCTACGGGAACGATGCTCTTTTTTTCAGGTTAAAAATTAGGCTATTTGTTAATGTTAGGGTATTATCTGCTTATCCCTAATGCATATCCGTCTAGCCGTTTTATTGTTGAAAAGCTTGAATGCATTTATTACGGCTGCAGGAAGTTTACCGATGACTACTCCTCCAGACCCGCCGCGCCGCCTACACTGGCCTTGACGACAATCGAGATGGCACCAAATACAAATTTAAACATCTATTAGGCTTAACTTTAGGTCGTAACTCTCATATTCTTGCTCTTCTTTATAGTATACTTTTTCATCCTGCAACTCCCCGCTATCTCAAAGAGCGTTTCACTTATCTCACTTCTGCTCGATCTGCCCAAAATTTGCTCCTTGCCGTACCTTCTTCCGTCTCAAAATTTTATAATAATTCGTTTACTTTTAAAGCTGTCTGTTTATGGAACTCCTTGCCTGTTAGCTTAAGGCGCGCTAAATCTCTTGTTTCTTTCAAAGCTCAACTGAAAGAACACTATCTATCCCTTTCATACTTCGTATTTTATTTAAATGGTCCTATTATCTGTTGGCTGAATGTATGTATGTATTTATGTATTTAATTTTTATTATATTTATGTATTTATTTGTTTTTTATGTTTATATATTATTATTATTACTATCCGATTTTTGCACCGCCTAATAACAAAATCTTATTTTTTCAAGTTCTCCACTACCCAAAGGTTGTCTGGAAGAGATCGCTCGTTAGCGTTAAGACCGCCTGTTGTTTACCTCTAATTGTAATGTCTTGCATTGTATTCCTCCTGTATATTTTATGAGGTGTGCAATAAAGAGTACTTGTAGGTTTACTCATTTATTGTTAGAAATACTCCTGTGAGTTTCGAATATAAATAGTCTAATCTTGTTTTCCCATACAAAATTTGGATCTCTCTATTTCACCCCCTTTAGAAAAATCGTTTATTAGTGCGCCCCTAGACCTTATAAGGAACCTACGTTCCAAATTTGGACTCTTTAGAATCAGCGGTTTTGGGCTGTGCGTTTTAAAACGACACCCAGATTTTTAACATTATTTAGACATTTCTACCCCATCGCGCCCTAACATGAGAGATGGTATTACATGTCCGCCACGTTGAATTTTAAAATCATTCTTTTTTTAGTAATCAGCGACCCGATAATCCATAGAAACCAACTATTCCCTCTTCCCTCTTCCCTCTTTCCTCTTCCCCCTTCCCCCTTCCCCCTTCCCTCTTCCCTCTTCCCTCTTCCCTCTTCCCTCTTCCCTCTTCCCTCTTCCCTCTTCCCTCTTCCCTCTTCCCTCTTCCCTCTTCCCTCTTCCCTCTTCCCTCTTCCCTCTTCCCTCTTCCCTCTTCCCTCTTCCCTCTTCCCTCTTCCCTCTTCCCTCTTCCCTCTTCCCTCTTCCCTCTTCCCTCTTCCCTCTTCCCTCTTCCCTCTTCCCTCTTCCCTCTTCCCTCTTCCCTCTTCCCTCTTCCCTCTTCCCTCTTCCCTCTTCCCTCTTCCCTCTTCCCTCTTCCCTCTTCCCTCTTCCCTCTTCCCTCTTCCCTCTTCCCTCTTCCCTCTTCCCTCTTCCCTCTTCCCTCTTCCCTCTTCCCTCTTCCCTCTTCCCTCTTCCCTCTTCCCTCTTCCCTCTTCCCTCTTCCCTCTTCCCTCTTCCCTCTTCCCTCTTCCCTCTTCCCTCTTCCCTCTTCCCTCTTCCCTCTTCCCTCTTCCCTCTTCCCTCTTCCCTCTTCCCTCTTCCCTCTTCCCTCTTCCCTCTTCCCTCTTCCCTCTTCCCTCTTCCCTCTTCCCTCTTCCCTCTTCCCTCTTCCCTCTTCCCTCTTCCCTCTTCCCTCTTCCCTCTTCCCTCTTCCCTCTTCCCTCTTCCCTCTTCCCTCTTCCCTCTTCCCTCTTCCCTCTTCCCTCTTCCCTCTTCCCTCTTCCCTCTTCCCTCTTCCCTCTTGTTACAGTAATACACGAATGGTTTTTATAGTGCAGTACTCTAAGAAGTTCTAGGCAGGGACTTAGACGTACAAAAAAATATCTTATTTTTATCTTGTATTAGTTAATCTAACCGAGAAAAATTAATCAAATTAACTAATCGATTAAAAATTTAATCGCTAAAAATTAATCGACGATTAACTTAATCGAGATTAAATTAATCTGAACTCGTACGATTAGATTAACTAATCGTCAATTTTAATCGTTAATCGAGATTAAAAAAGTTAATCTTAATCGTTAATCTTTAATCGATTAACTTTTGCCCATCTCTCTGCACCCCTACACCTTATAGGGAACCTACGTGCCAAATTTGAACTCTTTAGAACCAGCGGTTTAGTATTTAGACATTTCAACCCCATTTCACCCCAACAGGGGAGGTGGTAACTCACGTCCGCCACGTTGGATTTTAAAATCGCGGTTTTCGTAATCAGCGACCCGATAAATCATAAAAACAATACCCATGCTGATTTTCAGACTTTGTCACCACATTTCTCCCTTATAGGGGTTGAATTTTCAAAAAACCTGAAACTCGTATTTACTCATTTATTGTTAGAAATACTCCTGTGAAGTTTCGAATAAAATAGTCTAACTAATCTTGATTCCCCATACAAACTTTGGAACCCCATTTCACCCCTTTGGGGGTGAGTTTTGAAAAATCCTTTCTTAGTGCACCCCTACACCTTATAAGGAACCTACGTGCCAAATTTGAACTCTCTAGAACCAGCGGTTTGGGCTGTGCGTTGATATGTCAGTCAGTCAGTCAGTCAGTTTCTTCTTTTATATATTTAGATAGGTACTCAGGAGGCTTTTACACTAACAAGCACGACGTTAGCCAGTATATTCTATCCGTCTTTCCTCAAATTTCAATATGCCGAGTGCTCCTTTTTCACTCCTCACCGCAATCGAAAAGCAACTTTTATAAATACGACTAACTTATCAAAACGTCCATTCTAGGATTGAATTTAGCTCTTCGATGTTGCTCAGATGGGTAACACGGGATCTTAGTGTATAATAAACTAGCATACCCTCACCTCTACAAATAAAAGTGTAAAAAATCAAGCCCCTACAACGAAGATATGACTGTGATAAGTAACAAAATAAGTGAAGTACGCTCTTTGGCAGACACTCAACTTAAATTAATGAACACATTTATTTCAGGTAACTGAGGCCCATAAATAAACACGGTAAAACTAACACACCCTGGTGGTGTCGTAGACAGTCTTTGATAGTTTCTTTTCATCGAAAGCAATTTTCGCTGAAACCGTAAAATATTTGTGATTGAACAAACAAACCTAACCTAACTCAATCAATACAATATGGAAGAAAAATTATGGAAAATCTATTAATAATCGACTAAATGAAAATTCGACGAAACGATTGTAGGCGAAACCAGGCCAGGGGACCCACTAATGTATACCTACTTACATATCCAATACAAAAAATCGAGCACATTGTCAACCTATAGATACAAAATAATATCCGCATCGCAACAAGCTTCTCAGAATAAAGGACCTTAATGTAAACAAAGTTACATCCGAAACACGCTTTGTCAAAACTGCCCACCCAACTTAAAACACCCCGCCCTGTAACGGGTGCGTTCAAAAGTTCCTTAAATCCCAGCAGCATTACCCCTTTGGATTGCCATGGAGACTTGTTGAACCAAATACGACCCAGCACAAGGATCACAGCTCCTGTCCCGCAAACGTCAACCCAACTCTATATAAAGAGCTAGCGCGCTTCCAACCACGCAGTTCGACTGCAAACGGTACAAAATCGTACGCTGAGTGCAAGGCGGAATACTTGAATGGTGCTTTAATTTCGCAGCACTATCTGCTGCTGAGCCCGCGAGTTCTGCCTCAAATGGGATGCTGCAATGCAAATGTGCTACGCACGTTGCATCCCATAAAACATAAAAGACAACGCCCTCTCTGCCAAGGAACCAGCGTCAGACCGTCTTTTACCATCTGTGCGTCTGTGTAACATCTAGCGGAATTTTGCTGTTAGCTTTTCCATACAAAGTTACGGACCTCTTTAGTACGGGAGTATTTTTTTAGGTCTTTGGCATAGAGTTTAAAAAATCCTCGTTTTCTTTTGCATTATATGAGCTTGCTGGCATGAGGGTTCGAGCATTGATTATCATCAAATGATGACTGTGGCGGTGAACTAGTGACATATTATTATTAATTAGTATAAGGTAAGTTAGTTATTATTTAATAACAGCCTTGTGATCCACATAGAATAATAAATGTAATTAATCCTCCTAATACGTATTACTTTAGGGGCTTAAGGCTTAGGAGTACGTACATAGAACTTAAAACAATCAAGCTATTATAACAACAATCTAATCTTGTAAGAACTACTCCAAAGTCAACATTACATTATCATATTTATAAAACTATCATGAGACATCTTTAATAATTATAAAATGGTTATAAACTCACGTTAAAAGTGACAGCCCGAAAGAATTGTTTAGAATCATTTGCGAACTATACCTACATATAATTATGGACCGTAAGTCGCGTAGCAGCATGGATAGCTGTCCCTGACGAAGAGCTACATATATTCCTGACCATTTTTACGTGGCTATAAACCGTTTTTGAAATTATCAAATAACATTCTCTGTTGTCCCTACAAAAAGTTTGCTTGCCCACGGGCAAATACAACAGTGAAAAACCTACTAGCTATTGCTTTTATTACATTACAATATGTCGATAATAACATGTTCCGAGAACTTTCTAGCAATCAATGTTTCACATTGGAAAATTCAAAGCGATCCCATCTAACTCCTACAAACGCATATTTCCGATTGGCGAGTCGGTTTGTTTTGTTTCGATATAAAGCGGCCAGTGTCCGTAACATTAATATTTCGAGGGTGGATTTGAGGCGACGCCGCGGCCCGTCCATATTTAATGCCTAAAGTGCTCTTTCGTGTAGGTGTTAAGCTTCAACGCTAAATTGGAAGACCTATTTTGGTAGCAAGTTTTATTAGTCTGGTGCAGCGGAGAGTAATATGATGAACTTAGCCTTGGTTTTTTTATTAAGAGTTTTGTTTGCTTTCATGGAAGAGGAACGAAGAAAATTTTGGATTGTGAAACAGAAACTGTTTAATTTGCGTAGTAGCTTACTGAATTACTAAACGCTTATGATGCTGACGGAGGGTTATGATGAATTATGTTTTTAGAGCGATAGCCAAATGATTAACATGTCTCACTTTCGTATATGGGTCAAAAAAAAAAAAAAACATTTTTCTTACCTGTTTATCGCGTGATAAAAACTGCCTACCATGGCAGTTTGGCTGGAACTAGTTTTTAAGATTAATGAAACTTATATACAGTAAAATTTAGGTACGACTAGATGGCACATCTCAACGACACATGTGTGGTGTGTTGTACCTACAGTACAATATTCGCACCTCCCCCTACTCATTTTGTTACGATCTATATACATTCAGAATACATGTCTGAATAAGGTTCTTGTACCGCAATAAGCAATTAGATTTTGTCAATTTATGATACTTCTGAAAAGTTATTCATATATTTTTTACTTTCATTGGTCCTTGCCGTGTAGCGTACTGTACAAGTCATGTCAACTAGAGACGTCGCCGCAAAATACTTATTTGGGAGTAAAACAATAAAAGCATCTACTCCGGGAACGGATGAAATCATTATATTAATTTTACCTAATCCATACTATCCATACTATCCATACTAATATTATAAATGCGAAAGTGTGTCTGTCTGTCTGTCTGTCTGTCTGTTACCTCTTCACGCTTAAACCGCTGAATCGATTTTGATGAAATTTGGCATGGAGATAGTTTAAGATCCAAGGAAAGACATAGGGTAGTTTTCATCCTGGAAATTATCCCTAAAAAGATTGAAAAGTGAGTAAGTAAGTAATTCATGATGACATTGGTGACCCTGTGGGAAATGTAATGATTAGACCAAAAGCACAATTGCTCTTACATTTGCTTAGGCGCTTTTAATAATCCCTTTTATTAATTATGGTGATTAGGTGTGGATATCTATCGTGTTGTACGAGGGTGTTTCCATACTTCCAAGTTCCACGCGGACGTAGTCGCGGGCAAAAGCTAGTTTAATATAAACATTGGGGGTTTTTATTTTTTAGTTACCTATATTGTCACAATTATTTTGCAATATTAGTGAACCTTGCTTATTATTATTTTCAGAAGTAATACTGAAAAATTAATATTAAAATATAAAGTTAATATATTAAATTAATTATATTTATTTCTAATTGAAAATACGCAATGGATCTACTAAAAATGTATATGTGACTTGCGTGTCCTGAGACCTGGGTTTCACGCCGTCTGTTCTGTATAAATTACCCCAACTCCACGTATTAATGGTGCCAATATTTTAAGCAAATTACGTTTCTTATCACCCTCCATGACAAGTCATGAGAACCTTGGCCTAAATGTTGGTTTCTTGAACTCCAAATAAACGTTTATGTAAGCAGCTAACTTATATAAGGCATATATTTCAGCTTTGCATAGGCATATATTTTCTCTATTCGGATACCCTGGCCACGCCACTTTTCGTCAGCTGGTTCTATCTCAAATACAAATCCCGAACACTTGCGATGCGAGCCATTCGCTAAATAGCCTGTTCTATTGACGACGCGCTTGGCGCCGCCTACTAAGTACTACTATTGTATTTGTTTTGTTTCCTTTTTGTAGGCTTTTGCAATAAAGTATTGTTGTATTGTTTTGTGTTGTAAGCCGATAGTCCTGGATTCGAATCCCGGCCAGGGCATATAATATATTATGTTATGATCTCGAATATATGATTCTGGGTCATGGATGTTATCTATACATGTATTTATATAATATATACCGTCGTCTAGTACCCAACGTACAAGCTTTGCTTAGTTTGGGACTAAGTCGATTTGTGTTAGACCTTTAATAATAATTTATTTATTGGAATTAATTATTTGTGGCTTATTATGCCAAAAAACGAACGGAATATAAATTCTACAATCATATTTTAACGTTTAATTTAGTTCTCCTTGAAGTACAAAAATAATATACAGAACCCAAGCCCTTATTATATTTTTTAACTTTCGGTAATATTCTCGATCGTTATGGGCCTGTGATAACCTTAATTTTTGGATTAATTTGAAAACTTCCTCAACTACCACGGTAATAGGCGCGTTTACCTTAGTTGAGCACAAATTAAACTAAAACAACTTTTCTGAAAGGTTTGATTACGAAATTTTAATTAAAAACGTGATTTCCACGTCACAAAGAAATGGGATTTAATTGCACAGAAATACTTTTTATTAATTACTTTGACGTTTTGGATGTGTCTGACTGACATGGCTACACGTTCATGGTTTCGAAAGGTCTACTGAGGTGAATATTTTCATCTTCTAAGCGAGTTTTGGCACTAAACCCCGCGCTGCGAACGATGATTCCTATTACATCTGTCATCTCAGTACATTTTTCTATACTATATCTATGTTCCGATTATAGTTTATAAAATGTGTGAAATGAAAGGTGTCATAGGAATAATCGTTCGCCGCGCGGGGTATAAGGGCAGTTTGTCTTTGAATAATATTATTAGTTTGCCTACTCGAGTGATACGAGACTGACATTTGTCATCTAGTAACTTGGTTTGACGACTCAGTTGGCGCAACAGAAGTGCAGCTGCCTTCTGAGCTGGTCCTGAGTTCGAATCCCGGCGAGGGCAAAATATTAGTGTGTCATCACATAAATAAATACACGAATTCATATTCGAATATTTGTTTCTGGTTCAATGTATATCAGTATGCATATCGTCGTCTAGTACTCATATATAACACAACACTATTAGAGCTTACTTTGGGACTAGGTCGATTTGGAGCCCAATGTCTTTATTTATTTATAGGTACTTTTCTACCGGTGAGACGAGGTAGAGCTTGCATTTCAACTTTATGATATTATCGATCAATAATTCAAAAGGACTTCCAATACCTTTGTCACGTTCACGTTCCACCGACCTACGAGTGATTCTCACGTTTATCACGCGACAAGTAATTGGCCAATGTCCAATGTATTACCCCGCCGGTAAGAAGCTCTAAATCGATTTTAGGTCATAAAATGTATTGAGATATCAGGTGTCAGAATTGACTGAACTCTTCTTTATCTATTGCGTAACAAACGCGACTATTATCGATCTGCTGATGTAGACCCTTAGATAGCACTATTTTATGCTACTTCGTATACTGCTTAGAGCCTTACTTAGCACATGAGTACCATGTTGGGAAAAGTTACTTGAAAGATCAATAGACGGCGGTAGCGCCATTTACAACAGGTAGATGGAACGCGACTTTCTATAGGCATTGGCAGTCCTTTTTTATTATTGGTTCACGCTGACATCCATTACACGTATTATAAAACCACTGAACCGCTACAACACTTGCCTAATTGCACATGTGCCGAACATCTGATGCTGAATAACAATTCAATAATGCACGACTGAATTTATACGAACCCTATTAAGCCTCCCGACCATGCCCTTTGGGAGAATTTAAGTAGATCGCTATTCAATTTCCTCTTAGATAGGCCATGTTATGATGCGGTGTAGCGCGTCGCGTAATTTACGAAAACAGGGCACGGTACGTGAGGATTGACGCCTGGCTGTATTTTGTACAAATATAATAGTATATTGTGGGATTAATTTAGCTAAACTGATTTATTTACCTGACCCCGTATATATAAATAAATAATAAATAAATATCGGACAACCTCACACAAATCGATCTAGTCCCAAATTAAGCTCAAGAAGGCTTGTGTTATGGGTACTAGACTACGATATACGTACTTATATAGATAAACATATACTTAAATACATAGAACAACCATGACCCAAGCACAAATAATCGAGTTCATCACACAAATATTTGCCCTGGCCGGGATTCATATGTCTTTGTTTGTTGATCGTGCCTATCTTTGTTTCAAATTTTGCGACATCTTTTTCAACTACATACCTACTTCCAATGCTTCCAATAAACGTTTTTTAGAATGTTACTCATTTCTGATTTTAGCGGAAATTGCAATAGTATTAATTATTGGTTTATAGCTTATTGTCATTTTTACCTTTGTAACTTACCGATTTAGTTGTAAATCGGTAATTTAACACTTTTTGCCATGTGTAATATCCAACTCATCAAGTTATGACTTTATCAATATAAATTCCTACCTACAATTCGGTTTTGAAGCACAAAGGAGCCTCTCTTAAAGTTGAAAGGCCCGGAACTGACGCTAAACTGCATCAAATCGGGCTCGCTATGGTGACACAAACCGATCTAGTAGTCTATGTATAGTTGCCGGCAAACTTTTAGAACAAAAATGGCGGATCTGCGCATGTACGTAAATCGGCTACTGCGCACTCAAGGTTATGCTCTAAAAGTTTGCCGGCAGCTGTACCAGCGTGTAGCTTACACCTGCACCTCTAGCACAACTGTGACACGCGAATCTTTCTCGCGCAAGATATACTACCTAGGAGCACACACGCGTTGGTCGGTCGCGTAGGGCCGCGCCCACAACCAATAGCGTTGTTTTCACACATACAACCAATAAAACAAAGTTCTCGGTCGTTTTTTAAGAACAAAAGAGATCCCTCTGTTGACTTATTCTGTGGTGAGGCTGTATTTGTCCAAATATAATAGGTACGCCAGTGGAATTGCGGTCGAGTCAGCAATGCGAGGAAAACTGTGTGCAGGGATTATAGTTTTTAGTGGGAACAAAGCCGTAGATTGTTTTACCAACTGATTGAAGGCAGTGTCAGCTGAGATAATTGTAAATATGGGACATATGCGTCATTTGATGATATCATAAAAAAACCGAAGAAGTGCGAGTCGGACTCGGGCACCGACGGTTCCGTACAACTAGGTAAATATTTTTTACCTTTTTCGTTTTTGATATTTGTTGTTAAAGTGGCAATAGAAATACATCATCTGTGAAAATTTCAACTGTCTAGCTATCACGATTCATGAGATACAGCCTGGTGACAGTATCAAGGAAAACTTAAATAGGTATTTATTTTAATCTGTTAGTATTTGATGTTATAGTGGGAACAGGAACACATCAACTGTCTAGGTGACAGACGGACAGACGGATGGACAGCGGAGTCTTAGTAAGTAATAGGTCCCGTTTTTACCCTTTGGGTACAGAACCCTAAAAACGAGAAACTTTATAACTACCAGCGTTCTCTTTTTCATGCAGTAAGGGTAAGGGAGGTCTTAAAATGTTCCACTGCTCTGATATCATTGATATAAGCAAAATAAGAGTTCAGAAAAAAAATATTGGTAATACTCACAAACTTTTGGCCAAAATTGGTTAGTAAATACAATTTATATTTATAAACGCGACCTAAAATTGGCCAAAAGTTTGTAAGCATTTCCATATTTTTTTCTTAACTTGTTTTGCGATGATTAGTCCGAGCTATGGATATTAAAGGACGCATTTGACCCGTAGTTGCAATTACTTACCTCATATGAGCTCAGTTGTTCATGTTAGTCGGCGTAAGTTATGAGTCGTGCCACTTTAATATGACCTCTAGACAGACACGCATCAAATCATCGCTATCATAGATCTCGTTGGCATCGTCATCTTACAACTAATTTATAGGCTAGACGAACCAGCATACTATGACATAATTAGTATACGTTTTATTAAAACTTTCGTGAGACATATTTAATTATTGTATTAAGCGGTTTACACTCACGTGAATGAGTGACGAGTTTGCCGCGGCGGTGTACGGGCTGCCGTCCCTGATGAAGAGCTCCATACGAGTTCGAAACATGTCGGGCTGTTCCTGACAATTTCACGTGAGTGTAAACCGCTATAATAGTATACGTTTCACTATTTCAAGTAGAATTCATTGTTTTATATCAAAACCCATGAAGGCGACGATAAAGTATCACCATACTTTTTTTTTAAGGAATTAGAGCGATAGAATATCGGATATTAATATTCAAGATTCGAAATAGCATGAGAAATAACGTAATTTGCACTGCCTCATACAATCAGTGATTACACTTTAGCGATTAGTGTCTGTGCGGAAGAAGACACGTAGAATATATGGGCTCCCATAATCTCACTGCTCTTCTTTTTCAGAACTGAGTCTACTGTAAAATAACAAATTTCAAAAATACATAAATAACAACTCTCAAAAACACATAAAAGATAAAGTAAACGAACAGTTAATTAACTTCTTACGTCAAACTAAGTTGGACTACAGACATCTCGGCTCGGCTGGGCTTTAAACAATCATTATACCTAATTAAAACACTATTTAAAAAAATAATTATGCGATACGATTCCCATGATCTGATACTATAACTGAATACATTATATGTCTGTATTAAATACCCACGCTATATGTAAAACAATTATAATGAATAGTTTCATTTGTCAAGGCTCAATCAATTAGGTAGGTACATGTCAATGTCATCGTTGGGTAACGAAAGGCAAAGAATCGAGCGAAGCCGCCCTAAATTGATTACTGTCAACATTTCACCGAAGTCAACATAATATTAATTAACATTTTAATGAATTTTCTTAAATTTGATGGAACGAAATTTAGTCAACATCGATTGCGATATGCATCACGTAATCTTGACGTGGCAGTCATTCATTGGAAAGATAGATTTTTTGTCTACTTAGTTTTTCGAAATTTTCCGATATGATGAAAACATAAGAATTGGGGCCTCGGCCCCGAATAAAATTTTGTTCCTCTTGGGGTCGAGGCCTTTTGTCCGTAGGGTCCGCACCCGCAAATATTTTAAAGAGCTCAGCAAAAGGCTTATTGATTCTACTGGTGACCGAACAGCTGGCAGCTTCCTCGCACAACGCAAATGTCGCCAGCGTCTTCGGGACCATGCCGCGGGGGCACAGTTTTACCAGTTATTTTAGCTGTATATTATAATTTAAGTTAGATTTTAGTTCTTTAGTTTTATCTTTTACTTGTAAAGTTTTATTTTAATTTAATATCTATTGTGAGAATATTATAAAATATCCAAAATAACTCTGAAACTCATATCTCAACAAAGTCACTCACGCTCTGATTTAAGTTCAAACGGCCAAAATTCTACTGATACGTCTTGTTACGGAGTTGCAAAGCAGCCGTAAATATGATTTATGGCCCTCCGTCCATTAGTCTCGTGCGGGTAAATAAAATAAAATATGATTGGCTTATCATCACGGGCCAATAGTACGCGCTGCGTGATCTGGAGCGGAAATCTGATTTGTAACTCCACTTGCGAGTTGTGAATGCTAACGATGGAGAAGTGCGTTCAACGATGTAATATGGCGAGTTGGCTATGGTTTTTAATCCAGTGACACCTTCAGTCGGAAGAAGCGCGGCAACAGGTCTAAGTGCCTACTCGTACCGTATCGAACCATGTAACTTTATACCTAGTGTTTGAAATGGGTGTGCAATTTGAGGTGACCTTAAATGCTATAGGTAATTAATATAGATATCGTCCGGGGATTTGCGGAAAACCCCTTTTTTAGGGGTCCGTAGCCAAATGGCAAAAACGGAACCCTTATAGATTCGTCATGTCTGTCTGTCTGTCCGTCTGTCCGTCCGTATGTCACAGCCATTTTTTTCCGAAACTATAAGAGCTATACTGTTGAAACTTGGTAGGTAGATATATTCTGTGAACCGCATTAAGATTTTGATGCAAAAATAAAAAAAATAATAATAAATATTGGGGGCTCCCCATACTTAGAACTGAAACTCAAAAATTTGTTTTGCATCAAACACTTAGGTGTGGGGTATCTATGGATAGGTCTTCAAAAATTATATCGAGGTTTCTAAAATATTTTTTTTCTAAACCGAATAGTTTGCGTGACAGACGCTTCCAAAGTGGAAAAAAGTTGGTCCCTCCCCACCCTCTAACTTCTAAAATAAGAAAATGAAAAATCTAAAAAAGACATATGATGTACATTACTATAAAAACTACCAACGAAAATTGTTTTGAACGAGATCTAGTAAATAGTTTTTTTTTTTATATTTTAATACCTAACTTTGCACCTAATTTATATGGGGCGCTATACATACCAGGTGCAAACTTAACTTAACCACTTTGGGTTGGAAAGTGTTTGCACGGAACCCTCGGTGCGCGAGTCCGACTCGCACTTGGCCGGTTTTTTGACATTATATAACATCGTTCAGCAGTGCGTTTTTGGGAAATAGACTAGTTTTAAAAGTATATATCTTTATTAGAATTGGTGACTATATAAATGACGGATAAAAGTACAGGAGTAGAAAAACAATATTATTGAGGCCTGTACCTCATATTAGTAAGTATCTACCTTTTTTATAACTGAGTAATATTTTTAAACGAAACATATTAACACTGCTTATACCACCATGTAGCTAGTTGCGTGGTTGTAAGATGGCGTTAGTAGAAAGCATATGTATTTTTGATATTTTTATGGTAAGTGCACTTACCCCAGGTCGCTTGTCCCAAATGACCTTAAAGTGGCCTAAGGCATACCTGTGTGGAAGGTATCACTGGATTTCCCGGTCGACGATCCCATTATATGGCAATTAAAGTTTAGATCCAAGTTGTGTATAAGTTTTCTTGCTATTAAAATCGAGCATGTAAGAGCGAGTCTGAAAGTAGGGAGAAACTGCAAGCTAACCGACTATCATGGTATGGGCACGTGATGCGAAGAGAGGAAAGCCAGGTAACCAGAAAATCGTTATACGACGGCGGATATAGAAGAAGAGGAAGACCAAAGAAAAGATGGATGGATTGTGTGAAAGATAAAATGAATGAGAAGGAAGTAAACGACGAGATAACCAGTAATAGAGAAGAATAGAGGAAGAAAGCATGCTGCGCCGATCCAAATAAAAGGGATAAGGGCAAGGGAATGATGATAAAATCGATGACATGGTTTCGAAGAACAGATTTTTAATTGTCTGAGTTTCGGACTTGTCCATGGCGACGGATCTAACTGGGCCATCTGTCTATCATCAGAGCGTTATATTATGATTTGTTGCTAAAGTAAACTAACTGCACTATGTTTGCATAATCCAACTTGATTGTATCTAGATCGTACGGGACAGTCAGATGGGTGAACACTGTGACTAAGTCGCTGCATGCAAGTTTAGTACTCACAGAAACTCAACTAAAGTAGTCAAGGATAGCAGAGACAATGAATAAACATTAAACACACAAACACAGTTGTAGATATTAAATGGTGTAAGGATTGAATATAATTCACTTAAAATAGTTGTTCATGCTACTACATAAATACTAGGTATATACTGAGTAGGGTTTTTCAAATGGCTGGCTCTTTCAAAGATCAAAAGAAATAATTTTAATAAGTACCCAGTTTTAACCCATAATAAATTTCTCTTTCATTAGGTATTACAGTTAATTATTACACAAGTCAGTTGATACCCGATTTTACGGATATCATGTAAATATGAACGATTAAGATGCTTATAAGTTTCCCAGATCGTATCTTAAATAGCAAATCAAAAATATTAAAATTCTACATCGACACAAATTTTCAAAAACGGGCTTTCAATTATTCACTGTCTCAAACATTGAAAGATTACATTAAAGTTATGGATAATATCAATAATAATTCACCATAGTGGCACATGTAGGTATATATATAAAACGTCAATATCATCAAAAACACTTCAAACAATCCTCTCTAATAAAGGGACGAACAAATATCGAACCAATTCAATAAGCGACATTGTAAAATAAACACAATAAGTATATAGTAGCGCGGCGCAGCAGCAAATAAACGGGCAACAACCGTCTCAATATCGACTGGCGAGCAACAGATTGTGACGTCTAACTCACCCGGAGCTAAAACCAGACAAGTGTGAGTCGGGCACGCAAATTAAGCATTCCGTACTTGCGTTGCAATATCAAGAATAGGGGAAATCAGCGTATAATTTATTTGAATAAAAATGTCTTAATGATATTAAGAAATAAGCGACTTGTTGTCATTCTGAGCCATGCGTGATACCTTATAATACTGGTCACGTGCGAGTCGTGTTGAGGTCGGCATCAACATGGCGCAGTCGGTAGGATGCGTCAATAAAACTATGCTGACGAATCAAGACTCACTCTTTATTTTCTTTGGATACCTCATATCACACTGTATTCAAACCACCCATAAGATGGACTCGCATGCTAAGGATGCTCTAGTAAGATAGTGCCGCGTCACAAACATAGCAGCGTGGAATCAAATTACTGCTGGCCTGAAAAACTGCACTACTAAGCGTTTCCTTTTAGGAATAAAGCAATGGAGAGACGCAATAGCAATAAACGGGGATTAGGCTTCTCAATATCGACTCCCGGCCGCGTGCAACAGTTTGTGACGTCTAGCTCACCACACAAAAAGCAGGGCAAGTGCGAGTTGGACTCGCATTCTGAGAGATTATATAAGGATCTGGGTTTTCCGTACTAAAGTATAGTGATCGAGACCACGTCACCGCGTCACCACGGCAACGATAATCGGGGAATAGATGTATCGATCGATTTCTTGACATACATGCAAAATTACGTATAAAATATTCGTAATTTCCCTTAAATAGAATCGAGTGATCTTGCGTACTGATTGAAGTAGTCAGGGAACCCTAAACAAACGGATAAAAACAGCTTTTTCCCCTTCCCACCAACGAACTGTAACAGAGACAGAGATTTGTAATGTCACGATCCGATTGCCACACAAATTCGCTCGATACGGAGTCTATGAAACCGACGTTTCCTTAGGATAATCGGCCATAAAACCCGGAACCAACGACCCGGCCATCTTTCTCGACCTAGTTTTACGACCGATCATTTATCTCTACATTCACAGACACGTCGATATAGCCTTTATAATGTTCGTAATTCATTATACGTCTAAGGGTTTTGGAGACGTCGTTGAATGTTCGATTTTTAAGTGATGCTCAAGCAGCTTTAGTATTTTATGGAGCGGTGCCCGTTTTGTATGGACGAGAACATTCTCGAGAACTTTCAAGAAGGGTACAATTTTATGCATGACTAAAGAACGACTGTTTGAATGCTAAAATCATCAAAAGTATTGAGCTCAAGCATCCACAATTGTAGTACTGGTAAGGTCATATTTTGCTAAGATGTTTCGTGAGACATCTTTACTAATTATCACAAAACGGTATAAACTCACGTAAAAATTGTCAGGAACGGCCCGACATGTTTCGAACTCATTTGGAGCTCTTCATCAGGGGTAGGGGGTATGAGTTCTAAATATGTCGGGCCGTTCCTGACAATTTTTACATGAGTTTATACCGTTTTTTGATAATTAGTAAAGATGTTTCGTCTGGCTAGTTATTACTTCATTAGGTACATGAAACTCGAAACTATCAAGTTTGTGCGAGTCTAGACTGAAACTTTGAGCCAAGTTTCATTTGAAGACATGCGAGACTGAGAGTTGAATAAATAATTAAAACTAAACATTTGCTCCAATAAATAAATATAATGAAGAAATAATATTTTTAGACTTTAGCTGTGAATACAAAATAATAATAACAATCTAATGTCAAATTACTTACTTTTTTATTTATTATTGCAGTCTAACTTTTTTTTAATTTTAAATAATTTGGTATTTTCAGTTCTAATAATTACTTTTTAAAACAAAGACCACAGATAAATGTTTACAGTCCGCATCTCTGAATAGAAATATTTTGAAGCAAAAGAGGTTTACGAGTTTATTCAACCCCCTCGTCTTAAGGTTGTAAAATCAACAGGTTGGCTACACTCGCTTCTTTTATCTTGATTTAGTTGCTGTGGCGGTTTGTATCCGCCGTTGGTTATAAATGATTACCTACACACATTTTACTTTCACAATTTTATTAAGAAAACCCTTTCCCCTAAGGGAAAAATCACTAACGAGAAAAACAAGTTCGAGATCAGAGTACATAGACAATAGAGCTGTGGGCATCGACAATGCATAAAGTATAGCTAGTTCCACACGAACCGTATCATAAACCTAGTTCCACACGTTTTACAATCCTTAACAGTTGTATTGATGTTATATAGGACGCTCAGGGGAACTATTCAGGACATTTAAATCCGAGACTATTAGAGTTTATGGCATTTGATATATTAATATTTAGTAGACAGCCTGTACAGCCCGATAAGTTACATTGTAAATTTTAACGATTTCTGCGAATTATTATAATGGTCAGAAATATTGTTTAATGTCGCTTCTTAGAAGTTAGCAAAAGTCATAACATAAGTCAAAGTTCTGAATATGAGTATTTTTCTAAAAATGGTGATGCAATAGCAAATCCAGAGAAAAAATGAGAAGGAAGAAAACGTATATAACTATTACATTGTGTGTATTTATTTAGAGACCTCTTGAATCCGGTACAATTCGTGCGCGCTCACAAATGACGCTCCAAGGATTTCAATAAAAATACTTGTCTATCAAAATTTTATACATCCAGTATTTACGGGATAGCACCGCAAAAACACTCCTAGCCTTACCCCATTTGTTAAAATTACCGACAAAATACTTCCGTCATATGAGTAAGTATTGTGAAACGAGTGTGCAATCCCTTATTTTATGTATAAGCACATGTAGCGACCATCCTAATGATACCCTTGACACTGAAATCCCACAGCTTTACATGGAACTCTATTCCACGTAAGCGTTACATGGAAATGAGCAATATTTTCTATACAATTGAAAGACCCTAGAGAGCGGGTTAATAGCGACAAAGTTTTGGGTCAGCCGTAGGGACTACATCAGTCGCAGTATTTTGCCCACAACTATGTATTATGTCAGTAAACATCCTGAGTGTCCTTCCTAATGTTGTTAATGTTAGAATGTAGTGAATGTAGTTGTTAGAAACTGAGGGTTTAAATCGATTGTATTTCGGTTATAACCTAGAAGTACGATAGTTTAAGATCCTAAGTTTTTAATTAAAAGCATAGAGGCAATATTGTACTAGATTTTTTCTAAAGTGGCCTTCTAAGCACGCTACGTTCTATTAGGTAACGGTTTTGATATTTCGTACAATTAGTCACTAGACGGGCGCCAGCATCCATCTCTTTCTCTCCTGAACAATTATTGTTCCTATTTGATGGCGTTTGCTTTCTTTGGCTTCTTCCACTTCTCCCTATCCAACGCATCGTCTGAAGATACATCGCATGAACTGAGACCGGACTTGAGATCTGTCCATCGCTTCTTCGGTCTACCTCGTGATCTCACCCTGGAATAGTCAGATTCATAAATGCTGGCCGATAAAGTCCGCAAGCCTTCTTCGTAGATGTCCACACCAATGGAGCCGGCTTTCCTGTAGCTTGTCAGCGATGTAACTGGGTTTTTTGCCTGAAAATAAATGCTTAATTATTATTATTATTATTGCTATACTACCTTCAAATGCATGTAACCTAGTGTAAGTGGAATATCGACACTAATATAATATTCGTAAAAAAAAAACATAAAGCATAATAAGATATTAATAAAAACAATAATCAATAAACTAATAACTAATTCTAAGTTTAGGTTTTAAAACCTAAACTATTTACAAATAAAAAAAATGTCCTAAGCCACTGTCGCTCGGGAGTGTGCCTAGAAGGCTGGTCGCATTGCCACGCTGGATGGTAATGCTTATTTGCTGTGCAAAATAGTGAATATTAAATATTCGTGATATTTCTCCATTGTTGATGAGCGCAGAGCCACGTTCTTGACCTCAGGTCATGTATTTCATTATTTCCGTAGTTTAATGCCCATGCAAAATGTAATGCAAATATTTTAATTTAACGCCTCGCGGGCCACGTAGCTTAACTTCATTAAATAGCCTGCATTTTGTTAACGAGTTGTAAATCACTAAAAAGACCAGACTGGCGCAATTATAGGCTCATGTAAATGCAAATTCTATTGGAACCGACGCTCTATCGGTCTCGACAAGTAATTACGTCATAGCACTATTTAGTTCCACTATACTTTGTACAATAAGACGGGAATTAACTCATACGTAGGTAAAATAATACCAAATTTTTGAAGTGTCCCATCCCGTGATAAATAAAATAAGTCTCACAAGTGCGAGGATTAGAAAAATAGAAGAAAACTTTCGACTCTATACCCCGCAATTTATTTATTTTATTTTATTCGTTGTTACAGTAGCCCCAGTATCTAATACACTAATGAAGACGAAGACCCTGTGATAGACGGGCGGACAGACAGCAGAGATAGCAGTATGGAACCTAATAGGTAGGTGGTTCGATAATAATGCTCTTACCTCAAGATGTGACTAAATAAACTTAGATATAAAGTGTAAAATGTATTAGGAACGAAATGTAGTGTATACATTTCGTTCATTTCAAACTTCTTTACTGTAACTTAAAATGATATGATTAATCAATTGATGGAATCTGGACGAGCACAGAAAATTCAGGTTTTCACAAAAAATACCAATACGTAATTGTACAAAAGGGTCGAACACAACGAAAAAATATTCAATTGATATGTCTGACTGGAGTGCAGCTATTGTTTGCCAGGGCCGCCCTAGGGCGACCGCTGTAACGACGGATGTTCGCGAGTAAAGCTGGGAATACACGGTACTTCGGCAATTATTTTATTAATATAATTATAAGAAACTGGCGATGCAGACGGGGCACGCCCAGACGGAGATGGCGGATGACTTGATCAAGTATGTATCCACATACCTTTGCAATTGCTCGGAAGAGGCATTAAACAGGGATTTGTGGAAATCTAAGGGAGAAATGCTGGGCCTTGGCCTTTCATACAGGCTGTCATAAAAACCAAGGTTAAAAGATTGAAGTACGATAAATTATGGAAGGCAGATGTGACGTCATCAACTTTTTGCAAAGGAGTTATGGACAAAAATTAGTTTAGAAAAAAAAAAGGTACAAAAGGCCTGCCGAACGAGACATCTCGATTACTATTGGACAATATATACAAAATGTGACTTGGGGTGGGAGGGCGCAGGTTCATAAAAGGAGTCAATTTAACCAGGTCTAGGGTGCCACTCATTAAATGACTCGCCTAGGCGTCTGTATGGCTAAGGTTGGCTAATATATCCGTACTCGTACCTGCACGTACATCACTATAATTAGCATGGCAGTGAATCATTTTCTTAAACAAACACAAGTAATTCGAAAAAGCGTAGCTTTTAGAAACTTAGAGTTCACTTAAGTTGAAATAAATATTGAGTTACAAAGCTTAGAATAACGAAACGTAGTTCTCTCAACCACGTCTCACAAAGGGATGAAACTAAATATTAATTACAACTGCTGTAGACGCATAGGGTTTATTCAACCTTTGTTCTCAGGGGCGTAAGTACAATGGATGGGTACCTCTGTTTTATAGCATTTCGCTGCCTTTGCTGCCGATATTGTGTTTATAGTTAAATACGAAAGTGGAAAAGAGCCTAGATTAAAACACCGTGCGGTGAATTTCTACTGAAATATCGAAATAAAATTTTCACTGAAATATTTAAAATCAAAGGACTAAATAAATTCTGTTTCAAGAGTCAACAACAATTTACAGTCAGTACGTATAGACTGATCGTAAACTGTCATTACTTCATTATTAGAAACTTCTACGGTAAAAAATAAAATTAAAAATTTAAAAAACCCCCGGCATGACAACCTACAAGAAGAAAGAAATAAAATCTACGAAATGTGCCTTTAAATTTACAATGCACAGTAGAAAATGAATCCAAGCTTCGTTGCTTTCGGGGGACCGCTAAGTACGTAAATGAAATGAAATATTTTTTTCAACGCAAAATTGCAAGTAGGTAGGGTAAAGGCACCAGTAGTCAGCCCCCAATCGACTTTTTGAAGTTTGAACAGTTGGCAATTGTACAGTATTCGTCGGATAATGAAACATACCACATGATTGGATGAATAGTCTATTGTAGTTTTTGAGCAATATATATCAAAAACAATCATTGTTTTAATAAAATATATATTTAAGTTTAAACAAAAAATGGCACGTTTTCCCAGTGGTCAGCCTCTAAAATCCTATTAACAGCCTCGCTGAATCCAGTCCCCAGCCCTTGTCACAATTAATAAGAATGAGATCAAAATTAGCAATATTTATATCAAAATCAACGATATTTATGTAAATCTTGTTTTTTATAGCTACTATTCTCATAAAACAAAGAACTCCATTGATACAAAGATCAAAGCGCAAAAAAATGTGTATCCACATTAAAATAATGAGACATTACGTATCCACCAATTTATAAGAGAGAACTCGTTAATTGTTTAAGAAAATCGAGACTGTATTAATATATCTTATCTGAAAAATTAGGCAAAACAGATGAAACATTTATTTTAACAGAAGAAACGGTCGAAAATTATTCAGTCAGGTGCCTGTATAGAAGTAAATTATTCCAGTTTAAAGTCCAATATACATTTAATTTACTTTTTATTGGAATAATTATATTTTTCTATACTTTATATATACTGTATAGTTTCTACATACCTATACAAATATTTACCTACCGCTTTAAAAATATCACATAAATTGGTACCAACAAGATAGTGGCTGAATACTGGAGCCGCAATAGCAATAATTGGGAGTACCCAGTGTTCAGCCGCGTAAAAAATAATTTGAAATGCGGCTGACCACTGGGTTTTCTCACGATTACGACAAGACATGCCTTACAAATTTTTTAAATTTGAATTTAACGGGTTGAACGGTCGTTTTTACTCACAATTTAAAAAAGAATTGAAATACCCAGTAAACAGCCGGGGAGGCTGACGATTGGATCATTTGCAAAAAAGTGGTACCCAGTGGACAGCCCCCTCAATTTATGCGTAAAATAGTGATATTTTCATTAAATTGTAATATAATTCAGTACATGAAGTAATCGTAAAGCTAATTTGTATAAGCAACAATCACTCTTTTGAATAAAACATGTCTTTTCTTACCTTTTTCGGGAACACCACGTGTAACACAAAATATGGCGGACATGACACTACTGCTCTGGTCGGTGGAAAGCACCTGTCTGAACGAGTTTATTTCCCCTCTCTGATCCCCTGCTGCTCTTGTCGCGTGATATATTAACCAATGAGGAATCAGAGCATCATTTTAAGTATACGTGATTCGTCTATTTCAATTATAGCGATATTTATGACCAATAAACGACCCAAGAGGCTGTCCACTGGTTCCTGGCTGACCACTGGTGCCGTTACCCTATATACATTTGGGCTTCCCACTTTACGATTTTCAGTACATTGCATTTCATTTACTTGGATTCATTTTCTACTGTACATTGTACTTAAATCGGTCTATCCGCTCCAGCGCTACGATGCCACAGACAGACACACAGATACACAGACACACAGATACACATGTTAAACACCCCTTTTTTTTGTCGGAGGCTCAAAATACAGTCTCACAAAACCAGTGCTTTGACTGTAGGACCGAGATTACTTTAGTTAAGCGCTATTATCTTACTAAGTAAATATATACTGAAGAATTAACACTTTGGCGACCAAGCATTTCGTAGCGCTACACGTGTAGCCGATAACATGGGGAAATACGTATGTAGCGAAAACTCGCTACGGGCACAGTGCCTACGGGGCGGGTTCCCGGTGTTCAAAGTGTAGTAAGGTACCAGTTTTCAAAACTTTTCTTGTATTTTTGGTGGTTTATTATTAACTAGAACACACGCGCAATGACTGTGGCGCGGGGAAGAAAAGTTAAAGTTATAATCTTCTTATTTAATTTATCCTAGTCGGGTAAAGTGTGCCTTTAGCTGTATAATATAAGTGTGGATAAATTTATAGAATATAACATGACTCATACTTTTTTTATGTGGGTACACACCACAATTCTTATATTAAACCATTGATATACTAGAGTTGTTAGTCCGCTGTTTTCTAACATAATTGTGCGCATCGGGTTACAAGCATGAAATTTCTACCACAGATAGAGTGTTTCACGGTGATTATTTTCAGATGTGGAGGGAAGTCAGATTCATCCCCTGTGAGGCGGGAGAGTGGAGTGAATAGGGCCAAGTATCCCTCTTTTCTTTCTTTATTGCTGGTCAGTTAAGTCTACCAGGACGTGTTTGGTATCGTTTTCGTGTAAAACAAATGTCAGAAATTAATTGTCTGTTATTTTTTATAGTTCTATATAAAAATATGGGTGTATGGCCGAAAAGGTAAAAATCACAACAAGTTTTTTTATTCAGTGAGGTAAATTAGTTCAATTTCGTGAACATTTTCAAATTATTATTATTATTTCAAAAAGTTCATTTAATCTGGTTTCTAAAAATATATGCATGCATGTTGGGCACTTCTCATACAAATAGTAGCTTAAAATATATCTTTACGTCGGCGTAACCAACGTAAATCTCCGAACGCATCCTATTTCGCTTCATTAAATACATCAAATTATGATTATTAATATACTTTTACATATAATATTTACTATATACGTCCTAGAAAACCGAATTAATGCAATTAAAACAAAATATTTTTTTGCTAATGCATCACGAGCACACGGGCTAATCTCAACATCAACAATTTATTTAAGTTACTGTTTGTATGAAGAGTGCCCAATATGTATATGTTTTTAGAAACATGATTAAATTTTCTATTTTGCAATATTTTTGTTAGTTGTAAATATTCAGGAAATATAACTAATTTATCTCCCTGAATAAAAAAAACTTGTTGTGATTTTTACAATTTCGGAAATACAACCATATTTTTATAGGGTACTGTGAATAAATAACATGAAAAATGAATTGCTGATATCTGTTTTACACGAAAACGCTACCACACACGTCCTAGTAGCGTTATCTGATCAGTAATATAAAAAGAAAAAGAAGACTCCTTTGTCCTATTCACCCCGCTTTCCCGCCGCACAGGGGACGTATCTGACTTCCCTCCACATCTGAAAATATTCACCGCTGAATAGTCTATCTGTGGTAGAAATTTCGTGGTTGTATACATCGGGATGTACACAATTTCACGACTTAGCAAAATGTACTAGAACACGCAGGCTAAGCTTAACATCAACATTTTTTTCAAGGTATTTTTTGTATCAGATGTGCCCAGTATGTATACATTTTTCAAATTAAGATTTTATTTGCTGTTTAGTAATATTTTTTGTAAATTGTAAATAGTCAGGATAGATAACTAATTTATCGTTCTGAATAAAAAAAACTTGTTGTGATTTTTACCTTTTCGGCAATAAACCCAAATTTTAATATGAAACTATTCTTAAATAACATAAAAAAATAATTGCTGATATCTATTTCACACTCAAACGATGTCGCACAAGCCCTAATAGCCTTTACTGATCAGTAATAAAAAAAAGAAAAAGAGCAGTACTTGGTCCTCTTCACCCCGCTCTCCCACCACACAGAGGACTAATCTGACTTCCCTCCACATCTGAAAATAATTACCGGGGAACGTTCTATGTATGTGTGGTAAAAATTTCATGCTTGTAACCCGAAGCGCACAATTTCGCGGCTTGGCAACTCTACTAATACAAAGATTAAAGCACAAAGAAAAATTGAAATGCGTAACCTGGTGGAAGAGACGCGGAATCCGAACCCGGTACCTCTGGACTACCGGTCCTGCGTGTTAACCTCTCCACCACCCTAACGATAACCTTTAGATTTTTTCCTTATGGGACCAACCACCGTGTATCAAAAAAATATTGAAATCCGTGCAAGCAGTTTAGAGGAACATGATGCTACAAAAAACGAATAATGATACCTATAGAGAAGGAGAATTATCATAGTATAATACTTTCTAAAGCGTGTAGCTACTTCCCTTAAGAGGCCTTATTCCTTTTAAAATGCTGATTGTTTTAGACATTTTTCTCTATGATCAAACAAGTTTCCTAACATATTATTGATGTTACTACCTAGAACAGGGCTATTGGGATTTATTGGTATATATTTGAAACCTACAGTTTGAATTTTTCATTGATAACTTTTGTTTCAAAAACTACTCGAAATTGACAAAATACGCGCGCAAAATTAGTTTTTCCAACTTATTTTTGACTGCACGCAATGAATGCATGAAATAGCTATGTTACTACCTAGAACTTGGGAAAAAGTATTATTTACCTACTTCAAAAAATTGGTTAAAATTATCAATATCTTTGTCAAAATATGAACAAAATAAATTTCAAAAGGAATAAGGCCTCTGAAAGGGATAAGTTCACCTTTGTGCATGCTTATTCTTTCGAAATGTATTTCTTCTTTTTGTGTACAATAAAGTATTTACATACATACTACTGCATTTTATGAAGTAGGACCTCGTCTTTATGTATGCATATTGTATAATAAAATATCTACCATAAGACGTACCTATACTCAGACGTAGACTAAGTTATGAATATTCGATAACACGAAAACTGAATCGAAATATGATGTCCGAAGTTAATTTCGCTAATGGAATGTTACTACGAAGTTACATGTTTATAATTAGGTAAGTACTCGTCGCCCCGGGCTCGGGTTGAATATGTTCAGAAGAAAATTAATGTTCATGCACAACGCGGGCTAAATTTCGAGATGTCTGAATTGGTTAACCCTTTTTGAGGATACAAATATATTTCGAATTGGAAAACCGCAAAATGGTGATTAAATTTGCTCTGTAATCAACATTTTACGATTTGAATAAATATTAAGGGACAATCTTATACCAATCTACCTAGCCTCAAACTAAGCAAAGCTTGTACAGTAGCCATCAGACATATCGTAGCATATAAGGCGTTCATAAATATGTGAAAACGACTTTTATTGACTGGGCGTTACAGTACATGTTCAGATATTAATTAATTTATTTATTGAAAAACAGGTTACATAACATTACAGTTTACACCAATGCGTCATGAACCGAACAATGTTTATTTTGACGGCGAAACGGCGTGGCCCCGTTGTTCCGACATCTCGGGTGTTGGATTTGGTAGGGGGTCGATTTCACGTTACGAATTAATATGACAGTTTTTGGTGGATTTTTTTAAACTCCCTTTTTTTTTACTTCCAACTGCTTTTACTGACTAGTCTAACGCAGTTTTAAATTCACAGCGTAAAATCATAGTGCTCGTCACGATATATTAGCAGAAAATCGAAATTTGTGTGACACGAATGAATTTATTTTTACACTAATGGAATTCGTTTGATTACGAATGAAGTGTTGGTGACACTAATGACGAACTTTTCAGATCACGAATGCCTTCAGATCCGCATATGTTTCTCTTGGTGGTTTCTTAAAAGTATGTAGTAAAGCTAATGCAAAGCAATGCATCGAACACGCGTAACACGTCGCTGTTGAAAAATGTGACCTAGTTTAGTTACAATACAATACAATAATTCTTTATTGCACACCAACAAGAAAAATGTTACAATTGAAACCTAATTTATAAATGGTAGACAATAGGCGGTCTTATCGCTAAAGAGCGATCTCTTCCAGACAACCTTTGGTTAGAAGAATAAGCAAAAATAAACAATGAAGGAGTAGGTGGTGAGATAAAAAAAAATCAGCAACATAAATAACATAAAGTATAAGTCATACACATACTTAAATAAATATATATAAAGATAAACATACATATATACAAATAATATACATACATATATATATATATAATATAGGCAAAAATACACATAAACACAAGAAAAATAATAAAAACATCACAGCTGATATCCAACTTAGCTAGGAAAATTACCAATAGCACACAATAAGCTATGGGAGGGACAAGTAGTAATCTTTTAATTTAATCTTAAAAACAGATAGTGATTTAGCCTTCTTCAGATCCCATGGAAGAGAATTCCACAATAGAATGGCTTTAAATGTAAAATAATTCGAATAAAATTTAGTTACTTATGTTTTTATTATTTTAATATTTAATATGTATGTTAGATTGTAAGGTATTTATCTATGGGCCTTTGATGCCTGAAATAAATAAATAATAATTATTAATGCTAATGTTATAAAAATAATTAGGAAAGGTATGAATAAAAATAGAAACAATATTTTGATTAATACATTCACTTGTATCTTAGATGCTTTCCAAATGATTAATTTTCTTCTCTGCACCCTCTGTTTAGCCCTATGGTTGACTGGTAGAGAATGCCATTAGGCATAAAGTTCGCCATTTGTACTGACTTTTGTTTTGTGCAATAAAGTTTAAATAAATAAATACATTTTTTTTAATGATCACAAGTTTTTGAACATACATATTCTCTCCCTCTCTCTCGTAATTAATTAGTATATAGTAGATAATAACCCTTAATTAACAATACAATTATACCTATTAATATACAGAATTCGGGAGATGCGAGTTAGATTGTTTATTTTATGAAATATACTAATACACCTTCCTAAAACAATTACGTTAAAAAAATATATAAAAAAAAACCGAATTCAAAAAAATCTGTTATTATAGGCATTTAATATATTATAGTTTACGTGAGATTTGGCACTGACTTCAAAAAAGGTGATTCAAAAGCAATCTGTTCTTGTTGGGTTATTTTTCGCTTTTTAGTTTCTTTAAGTCGGTTCTTTTTTTGTTAAAAAATATTTATTTTTATTTTTAGAAATTCATATAAAATATTTATGGCTGGGTGATTGGGAAGGTCTTCAAGGCATGCACCTCGTTTGAGTTCTCGCCTATCTCCTAACCGTCAAGGAGTTATATACCGTCCATCATCAGCTCAACATAGGAAGATGATGACTATCAGCCACAAATTAAAACTTTGTTCATTCAAGATTAGGTTGTCCAAGATTATAAAGCTGTTCGTGAACAAATTCATAATCGCCGACAAACACACGTACTGTATGCGAGTCAAACTGTGAGAACCACTTTTTTGAAGTCGATTAAAATACCAAAACCTTCTCCTAAGTGTAACAAATACTATTCTGAAAACTGCATCAAAATCGGTTCAGCCAAACGCGAGAAAATCGCGGACAAAGATACTTACAGGTCAAAATGTTTCATTCGTGTACAATTGTTTTTCATTAGTGTTACTCGAAAATTGACACGAATGAAGCGACACGAATGAAGTTTTGATCAAAATGTTAAATTTAAATAGTAACGGAATTTTCCAGAAACTGCCGCAAGGACACATAATAATGCGTGCACATACTTCCTTATTGCATATTTCATTAAATCTCTAGTTAAAATATTTATTGATATACCACTTGGAACACGAATGATTGGTTTTTTGGCGAATGCACAGAAATTGAAGTAAATATCAATTTCTCACCATAATCCGAGCTCGCACATCGGCCATCACCAAACGTTCGTGGGCTACCGGGGCCCCTCTGTGACGCGCGGGGAAAAGGATTTCACTAACTTAAAGGTTAATACTTATTTGTGTGTATTTTGTATACTCGACACTAATGATGGTCCATTTTTGTCTATGAAATGAAACCTAAAGAAATCGTATTATTCGTTTTGAGATTTAAAACCTATAGATGCCGGTTGGTTTTATTGTTATTCTCGCGTAACCGAAAAACAAAAGATTACAGTTTCTTCAAGTGTTTTTTTTTATTCACGTTTATTTATGAATAGTCAGGAATGTGACCATTACCACGAATGAAAAACAGACACTATTTTTGCAAATACTCAACAATGTTAACATAATCGCGTAATCTTTATTGTTGTTACAGATAAAGAAGTATCATTATCATTATTTCTTGTACAAATTATTACGGTTTTTGCAATATTATAGAAATTATTTCACAAACCAACTTTTGACGTTACGTCTGAAATCGACCCTAGGTTGCCGCGGAACCGACGAAACACGACACCCTTCGGCCAGAAATCAGCACACGCGATGGTGTCCTGGAGCGGCCGCGGCACGCGCACTACAAACGAGCTGAAGTGCACGTAGAGGCGCGAATGCAACTGGAACACCCTCAGCCAGTAACCGGTTTTCTGGCGAACATACTGCGTCACTTCTTCAGCGGTGGCAGTGTGATGCAGGCGCGAAACGTACAGCGCCATGCTCGGTGTGGAGACCCGCAGACCACAGCCAACCGGTTCTGCAGTACCACACTGACTTGCGTGTCTTACGCTTTCTTGACACCGTTGTGAAACCCTCCTTGTCCACTCTGGTGCGAGAGGTTTCCTCTTTTGGAGGATCCCGAACTTCACGCGCTTTAATGAACGCCTTATATGCTGCGATATATCCGATGGCGACTGTACTATGAGTCCTAGTCCTAGACGACGATATATATCATATATATTTAGATAACATCCACTAACCAGGAACATTTGTTGGAGTTCATCACACAAATATATGCCCTGGCCGGGATCCGAACCCAGGACCGTCGGCTCAGTAGGCAGGTGCACTACAAAGTGCGCTAACCGCGTCGCCGCATTATGAACACATTAAGAGTCTAAGACGTAGTCCTACTAAATGTCTTTTCCTATTTGTCTCATAAGGCACTTTATGTATATAAAATTACGTCCAATGTAACTTATCGATTGTCGATAAAATATATTCAATCCCTTTAGACATTTTAGTCCCTCGGTAAGAAGTTGCTAAAATGACAGTTTCAGTCGACATCATTAGGTTAAAACACAAATTGGGCCTTGTTTACTTTGGGAGGGACTCCGATCGAAACGTGTTGGCGTCCACTAAGTGTTCAGTAAGGTAGGGGCTCGATTGATTGACTCGCATCGCAGAGGTTATCCGCTATATTTGGTTAGGCCAAATTAGCCCTGCAAAGCCCCCGTCTCTTAACGGCTTAGGCCCATTCAACCATGAGTTATTATTCTGCCGATTTGAGGACGCCACACACTCACTTATGAGCAAATATTTGAGTAATTTGTGATATTTCTTAACAATAATATGAAAAATATTGCTTATGAATAGTACGTTGGATAAAAAAACTTTAGGTACCTTAGAATAAGTACGCCTAGAACGAGAGGGTTTGCGATTTGCGAAAGATGAAGCCGTTTTTGGTTTCATGTGTTCGTGTCTACACTACAAACCAGTCACAGAGACAGTTTGCTAGTGACATTGATGTTGTGATACGGACGAAATTTAGCCCGAGGCTAACCGAGGCGAATTTATGTAAAAATTGTCTAAAAATAGAGAGATATCTGTGTAAAAATTGAGGTCGGAATCTTTTATTTAAGAGGCCTTATTCCTTTTAAAAAATATTTTTTTCATATTAAGATAAATATACACTGAGAGAAAAATACTGTCGATCTAACAATAAAACTTTAACGGCACACAACCCACATAGTTACGTTGCTATAGAGTAAACGTTATTATTGTCACCAGTTTATTGTTGATATAACAACATTCTGCAACAACTTTTACAATTGTTGAAAACACAACTTCTATTAACAATGTATACAACGTTGTCATAAAGTCAAATCAAATTTTGTAAAATATTGTTGTCACTCTGACAACATAAAACATTATCTATTTAATAGCAGAGCTGTGTCACTGTAGCAATGTGTACAACGTTGTCATATAGTCAAAACAAGTTTTGTAAAGTATTGTTGTCAGTGTGACAACAAAAACTTTGTGAATTTGACAGTAGAGCTTTGTCACTGTAGCAATGTAACCACAACACTCAATGTTTATTTTGTCAGTCTGACAACGTAAATGTTGTCTATTTGGCAGCGGAACTGTGTCACTATAGCAATATGTTGTGTGACACGTACATATTGTTGTCACTCTGACAACATTAATGTTGCCTATTTGGCAACGGAACTGTGTCACTATAGCAATATGTTGTGTGACACGTATATATTGTTGTCACTCTGACAACATTAATGTTGCCTATTTGGCAACGGAACTGTGTCACTATAGCAATATGTTATGTGACACGTATATATTGTTGTCACTCTGACAACATAAATGTTGCCTATTTGGCAACGGAACTGTGTCACTATAGCAATATGTTGTGTGACACGTATATATTGTTGTCACTCTGACAACATTAATGTTGCCTATTTGGCAACGGAACTGTGTCACTATAGCAATATGTTGTGTGACGCGTATATACTGTTGTCACTCTGACAACATTAATGTTGCCTATTTGGCAACGGAACTGTGTCACTATAGCAATATGTTGTGTGACACGTATATATTGTTGTCACTCTGACAACATTAATGTTGCCTATTTGGCAACGGAACTGTGTCACTATAGCAATATGTTGTGTGACACGTATATATTGTTGTCACTCTGACAACATTAATGTTGCCTATTTGGCAACGGAACTGTGTCACTATAGCAATATGTTGTGTGACATGTATATATTGTTGTCACTCTGACAACATAAATGTTGCCTATTTGGCAGCGGAACTGTGTCACTATAGCAATATGTTGTGTGACACGTATATATTGTTGTCACTCTGACAACATAAATGTTGCCTATTTGGCAGCGGAACTGTGTCACTGTAGCAATACGTTGTGAGACACACACACACATATATTGTTGCCACTGTAACAAATATGTTGTCAATTTTACAGCAGATCTGTGACTGTAGCACGATATATTGCTACAGTCTCATAAATCTGCTGTAAAATTGACAATGTTTACAGAGTGGCAATAATATATGTGTGTCTCACAACTTATTGCTACAGTGACACAGTTTTGCAGCCAAATCGACAAGATTTATGTTGTCAGACTGACAAAAATATATACATATCACACAATGTATTGCTACAGTGACACAGTTTTGCAGCCAAATCGACAAGATTTATGTTGTCAGACTGACAAAAATATATACATATCACACAACGTATTGCTACAGTGACGCAGTATTGCAGCCAAATCGACAAGATTTATGTTGTCAGACTGTGTCACCTTTATATATCCTACCTATTATCTGGGTATATTAAAAGGACATAAAATAAAAATTAATCAAGAATCTTATAAAATATTTATTAACACATCCGGTAAACTAATTTCAATAATAATAAAAGTTAAGGCTTCTATTTTTAGGTGATTCTACCGTTTAAGGGAATGTCGTTCTAATATAGTTAGTTCTAAACTTTTAAATTTTAATATTTTTCTGGATTTTAAAATAATTCTTATGTTTAAATTTCGCAAATTCTATTATTTAAAATAATTCTATTACTGGTTTGTAGCTTTAAGAATTTAGTTAAGTTTATAGAATGATTTAGTTGTAAGTTTAATTTTATTTAGAGTATTACTAGGTCTAATTTTAAGTTAACTATTTAAGTAATTAGATTAAGACAAGTAAGGGTCCGATGCCTTGATTTGGGTCTTTCTACTAGAGAGCTGGTCGTCCTTCTGATACCCGACGTCCCTCGGTAGTGCGCGGCGTGGTAGTGGCGGTAGGTGTGGCCAGTAGTGCAGATGTCCTCCAAGGTCCAAGGGCAGGGTTCTCAGTGCGCGACAGCGCGAAGCTTTCTTGGGCCACTCCAAGGCCAGGGGAGTAAGACCAGCCTCTCACTAGGCTCCACGGTCTTAAAAGTTCTCAACCCGTAGGGTGTTCCTGGAACGTGTCGAAATAAAGAATTAGGACCGGAGTCATTATGGATAACTTAACGTGCTGGTACCTGTACACTGCTACAGAAACAACATTCAACACCAAGTTAATAACCTTTGTCGATATGACAATGTTCATAAATTGCTACAGAAACACCGTTTAGTTAGTAAGTACCTAAATAGATACCTTTGTCGATATGACAAAAGTTTTGTTGGATCGACAAATTATGCTCAAAAGTGCAACGCAATGTGTTTGGAACCCATCACCTTGAAGTCTTGGTATTATATACTCCAAGTTCAGATCCACATCTTTTTGTACAAAACAATAGCACTGTAGTCGTGCTCATAGAAGTAGCTAATGTAATGTGCTATGAATCGCCGGCCGTCATGTCTACACACGGACACACGGCTACTTACACAAGTTTCATTTTAACACGCCTCGTGTTTTCACATTTGTGTCGCACCTCTGCCACTGCCAGTTATATCTTGATTTGTGGCCGTGGCCGTGTATACAGACTTACATAAAACATCACTCCATTACGCCCAAGATCCGATCAACGCAGTGTGTTTTAGCAGAGGAACGAAAATGTTTGTTGAAAAGTTAAGGCGTGAAGAAAAAAGTTAACAAATAAACATAAAAACTCACTTTAATATTTAGAACATTCATAAGAATAAATAAACACTTACCCGACATACGCTGCGCTAAATGTCGCAGACCGGCACTCTCAAGGAACTGAATTATGTCCATATTGCACAATAAAAGCACTAGAATAGTAGGAACTAATAAGCGCGCGACCATTCAATGCCGTGGACATTCGCATTTGAAGACAAAATAAACGAAACGAAACGACAACATACACACCCCTTACCCCGTACCCCTCCCGTGCCCGCGTGTTGCCATTTTTGCAAAGTTAGTTTCGGTAGGTTGTCGAATTGACAAATTAAATTTGTGACGACTTAAACCTTGTACACTCGCGTAAAATATCGCACATGCATTAAAAAAAAAACAGTTATTGTATAATACCTATTGACAAATCAGTCAGCAACAAGTTTTATGACCGCAAAAATATATATTTCGGTATCTTTCTTTCTTCGGCGTCAATCCACCAACTATTTTGTTTTGATTTTGGCGCTATTCAACCAATTATTATTTCTCACTTTTTTACGTGATAACGTCTTATAAATCGAATCGATTACCAGCTGCGCGCACGAAAAAATGTCTGACGGTCTGTTACGCTAACCACGTGACCTGTCATCTCTTTTTTGACTCAGATGCCCAAATAATAATAAACATGAATTGCACTCAAACCTGTAGTAAGTTGTTCAGCATGATGAAACGGGTATACCTACGCGAATGTAATCCATTGGTTACTGGATCCTAGACTTTTAATGTCATTTTTATTAGGGACTATTATGTCAATACACTAAATTGCCAGGTTGTTTTTCTTTTAAAAATGTTGATATGCTAACTTTTTTCGCATATCATTAGGTACGTTATCACGTAAAATTATCGTCCGTCAACCGACTTTACAGACAATAATATTTTTCTTGTCAATCCATAATTTAAAATTAACATAAAAAACCGGCGAAGTGCGAGTCTGAGTCGCACACCGAGGGTTCCGTACAAAAATTTATCCCATCTTAACTGGCCGGGTTAAGTTTGCACGAGGTGCAAAGTTAACACAACCGAGTTCTCCAAAAATGATTTTCGAAAAGAACTATATTTTTATGATTAATTAATCACAAATGTATAGTTTTCAGATTTTACCCAATACTTGTAGTAAAAGACAGTATTACTGTTTGCAAAATTTCATAGTTCTAGGTCAACGGAAAATACCCTGTAAATTGTGATTCCCTTGAGATGGTCGAATGCTCTCTGTCTATGTTTGAAATGAGACAGTCCTTTGACAAACTATAAATAGACGACGCTGTGATAATTTAAAGAGTTTTGTGTTTTAGCTTATAGGTAATGCTGGCATTAGCTATAATCTAGATAGATGTATATTGTGTGAAGCGGAATTGAAAATGCAAAACGAATAAAACAAGGAGCCTAAAGAGAGTATTTGATCTGAACCCGAGCTGTCCCAATATATATCACAGTAAAATACATACCTATTACAGCAAACACAGACCGAAAATCTATTCGGTCTGTGCGTGATGCGCTTTATTACAGGCCACAGGCGTTATACGTATAAAAGCACCACTTGAATCTTGAAAATAATAATAATATAGCCTTTATTTTCATGCATTTACATAAAATATATTAAAACTATTCTAACACTAAAAAACTTTTACAGCATGGCCCCTCTGTGGGTATATAGGCCTCCTACTCTGCGAAATACGCCACACAAACTTTCAGCAGAGTCGTGTTCGGGTTCATTAATAATAATAATAATAATAATAATAATAAGCCTTTATTTAACAATCACATATACAAAACAAATAATTTACTTATTAACTAACACTTTGATTGTCTTGCGTTTCCGCAAAGGCCTCCCCAAGCGCTTGCCACATTTTCCGATTCTGGGCCGTCCTCCTCCAAGTGACTCCGGCAAATTTAAGAATCTCATCTTCCCATCTAAGCCGCTGTCTCCCTTTCCTTCTCTTGTTTTGTCGCGGACACCATTCTGTTACATCCTTAGCCCATTTTCCTTTGTTGCTTCTCATCATATGGCCTGCCCACCTCCATTTTAGTTTTCTTGTGCAGTATGTTACATCTGTGAGTTTAGTTTGATTCCGTAGTGTTTTTAGCTTTATTTTGTCTTTTAGTCTGACATTGAGCATGCTTCGCTCCATGTTGTATTGACAGGTTTCAAGTTTGCGCATATTTTGTTTCGTCAAGCTCCATGTTTGACATCCATATGTCATTACGGGTAAGATACACGAGTCAAATATCTTTTTCTTAGATTTTAGTGGTACCTACTTGCGGGTTTTTCACAATTTCTTTGAGGGACCAATATCTTTTCCATGCTAATTGAACTCGATTATTTACTTCTTTTGATGTAAGGTCTTTTGGCGAGATTATTTGGCCCAGGTATATGTATTCATCAACATATTCTATTATGGCACCATTGACTTCAATAGGGGTTTTTTCGAGATTTGTCATTACTTTGGTCTTTGAAATGTTCATTGAAAGCCCAACTCTACTGCTTTCTTTCACAAGCTGTTCAAGCATATTTTGTAGGCTTTTTGGGTCTTCTGCGATCAGAATCAGATCATCTGCAAATCTTAGATGGTTAAGTTTGATTCCGTTAAGATTTAGTCCATATGTGGTCAACTCAAGATGCCTAAATATGTCTTCCAGTACTGCTGAAAAAAGTTTTTGTGATAATGGATCTCCCTGACGGACTCGTCTTTTTATAGGGAACAGTTCGCCTAGTCTTTCGGTTTTTATTTTTGCTTGCATGTTCTTGTATACCGGGTGGAACGAAGCGATGTTCATTCCTGAAACTATAATGCTATGTATTTCATGTAGAATCGACCTGCAATAGTTAAATTCTTTTAATAATAAAAAAACGAAAATCGATTAAAATTGTATTTTTTAATGTATGTACAACCCTAGTTTTTTTAAACTATTATTTGACGTTTGGGAGTATTTACAATTACCTACATTTACATCCGGTGTTCGAAAGTACCGCCGTGGCGTACGATACACGCCGCTGCTCGTGCCCGCGTGTGGCGATACACCCTCGACAAGATGTTGTGTCGGTTATTTCTTCTGCGAAGACTTTCAAAGGCCACCCTTAGCCTTTCCCTCATCTCTTCAGCCGTCTCACACTCAGTCTTGTAAACGATGTCCTTTACGGTGCCCCACAGAAAAAAATCCAAGGGTGTGAGATCTGGAGACCTAGGAGGCCAACGGTGCGGCCCATATCGGCCGATCCAGCGATCCTCAAACACATTATTCAGTGTTTCACGTACTTCGACTACTGAATGAGCTGGTGCTCCATCTTGTTGGAACCAAGTGCGTCTTCTTTCTGCCAGCGTCAACTCATCCAGATAGTCGTCGAGCTCTATCCTCAACAGAGCCATGTATCCGTGTCTGTTTAAAGTCTGAGGCAGAAATACAGGGCCTATTATTGTATCCCCGTGTATCGCCGCCCAAACATTAACAGACCAACGATACTGGTGTCCCGTATAACGGTAGGCAAACGGATTTTCTTCGGCATACACGTGTTCGTTATGCCTGTTCCACATACCGTTCCGTGTGAACAAGCTTTCATCACTCCATATTACGTGTTTGATGAAGTCTCGGTCTTCTAACACCTTTTGCAGTAGCCACCGGCAATAGGCTTCGCGAACGGGGCAATCTCTTGGTAGTAATGCCTGGACTCTTTGTATTTTGTAAGGGTGACGGCCCTCACGTTTTAGTATTCTGAGTATTTTCGTATGAGTCATACGAAAATGTCGGCCCGCTTGTCTTGAACTTGACCTCGGATAATCTTCGAAGTACTGCAGCACTCTCTCTTCCAATCTGACATCATGTTGAATAACGCGTCCTCCGCGCTGGTCATCCTGACCCGTTCGTGGCACAATAGGACGATTGTTACCAACACGGTCAAGAGCGCGTAATATCGTACTAGAGTGTGTTGGGTGAGGAGGAGGATACCTGTTCCGGTATTGGCGCAAAGTCTCTCCAGTATTGTAATCGCACTCCGCGTACAAAAGAAGCAAATTCAAATAGCCTCTAGCGTTTAATTCCGGCATTTTTGCACACAGCATACGATACAAAAAGTCAATGTAACGTCTATCAATCATGTCAACTAAAAAGTCTAAAAACAATCTTAAGGGTATTTTCAAAGGTTTTTAAACCGATAAGAAATGGCTAGGCAACTTGTAAAAAGTTTGTTTACAAAAGTTAACTGTGTTATGAAGAGGTCATTGCACTCTAAAATAGGGTTGTACACACACACTTTTTCGTATGAAAGTTTAACATGCTATAACTGGAAAACGGTGAGAGATATTAATAAAGTTTATTTGGAGAAAATAATATTCTAAGCCTGTATAATGCCACAGTTAAAGGAAATAACGTCGTTTCGTTCCACCCTGTATATTTTTAATTATGCGTAAGTACTTGTGTATTCGATGCCTTGAGCTTCTAGTGCTTCCCAGATTTTGGCGTGACGGTCGGGTTCATTGAAATGGTTCAACTAAATGAATATAGATATCGGGGCGGGAAATAATGTAACAGTGCTTAAATTTGTCGTCAGCTTATAACTTGTTAAAAAGATCCAATTGATTTGACGTCGAGTGTACCTACCTTAGTATCGTTCTCAGCAACAAAGTCTAACTTCAATAAGTTATACTGCTTTGTTATAAAAACTACAAAGTGATATTGTTTTTGACAAACAAAATCATTATGTGGCAGCAACAAATCGTTTTAGTTTTAAAATGAGCAAAGTGATGTTGTAAGAATAACAAAAGAAAACTCCTTTGTTATAAAAGCTAAATCTAACTTTATTAAGTTAGCAAGGCACGTTGTACCTGCAACAAAGGATAAAATCTTTGCTCCAACAACAAGATAAAGCTTTGATAACATAGCAAAGTGATATTGTAACTGGAACAAATTTAGTTTAAAAATGAGCAAAGTGATGTTGTTAGAACAACAAAATATAACTGCTTTGTTAAAAAAGCTAAATCTAACTTTAATAAGTTAGCAAAGCACGTTGTACCTGCAACAAAGGATAAAAGCTTTGCTCCAGCAACAATGGTTAAACTTTGATAACATTGCAAAGTTATATTGTAACTGGAACAAACAGAAACGCTTTGTTGCAGTAACAAATCGTTTTAGTTTAAAAATGAGCAAAGTGATGTTGTTAGAACAACAAAATATAACTGCTTTGTTATAAAAGCTAAATCTAACTTTAATAAGTTAGCAAAGCACGTTGTACCTGTAACAAAGGATAACAGCTTTGCTCCAGCAACAATGGTTAAATTTTGATAACATTGCAAAGTTATATTGTAACTGGAACAAACAGAAACGCTTTGTTGCAGTAACAAATCGTTTTAGTTTAAAAATGAGCAAAGTGATGTTGTTAGAACAACAAAATATAACTGCTTTGTTATAAAAGCTAAATCTAACTTTAATAAGTTAGCAAAGCACGTTGTATCTGCAACAAAGGATAACAGCTTTGCTCCAGCAACAATGGTTAAACTTTGATAACATTGCAAAGTTATATTGTAACTGGAACAAACAAAAACGCTTTGTTGCAGTAACAAATCGTTTTAGTTTAAAAATGAGCAAAGTGATGTTGTTAGAACAACAAAATATAACTGCTTTGTTATAAAAGCTAAATCTAACTTTAATAAGTTAGCAAAGCACGTTGTACCTGCAGCAAAGGATAAAACCTTTGCTCCAGCAACAAGGTAAAACTTTGATAACATTGCAAAGTTATATTGTAACTGGAACAAACAGAAACGCTTTGTTGCAGTAACAAACCACGTAATTTGATAAAATAGCAAAGTGGTTTGGTCGCTACGACAAAATACAGATGCTTTGTTGTAGAAGCTAAGTCTAACCTTGATAAATTAGCAATATTACATGAATGCCATGGCAAAGGTAACATAGGTTGTTCTGGTAGCAATGTAAATGTTGTTGCCGATACAATAAACTGTTGATTTACGGTTGGCAATAAAAAAGTTGTCGATGGCAATAAGCTCGTTTTGATTTCGCGACAAAGCTTATTGCTCTTTTGACAACAAAAAAAATGACAAAGCATTTATTGTGCTTTGTCGGCCAATTTTTCTCTCAGTGTACTTACTGATAATTTCAACCAACTTATTGAAGTGAATAATACTTTTCCCCGAGTTCTAGGTAGTAACATAGCTACATCATGCTTTCAAAATGTTGCGTGCAGACGAAAATAAGTTGAAAAAACTAATTTTCCGTGAATTTTATCAATTTCGAGTAGTTTTTTAAACAAAAATTATCAATGAAAAATTCAAACTGTAGGTTTCAAATAATTATATACCAGTAAATCCCAATAGCCCTGTTCAAGGTAGTAACATCAATGTTAAGAAACACGTTTTATCAATTTTATCATAGAGAAAAATGTCTAAAACAATTAGCATTTTAAAAGGAATAAATAAGGCCTCTTAATCAATCCGTGAAATTTAACAATCTATGCGTTGAATAGGCGTCTCACTCGTACATATACCTACATTGTCCTCATTTATGAAATGAAATGAAATGAAATATGTTAAGATTTAATATTTGATGTTAACAAAATTATAATAACAATTCGGAAAACATAACACAGATGTACAAATTTAATAATATCCCGTTCTAAGCCGGTTTTTGTGAGTATCAAAGCCCTTCTGTAGTTATTCTGTGGAACGGTCTAAAAATATCAATTAAGGTCAATGTGGGCAAGACCGGCATATCTCATTTAAAATAAATTTTGATCAGTCTGTATAGGGTTATTATTTCTTTCAGGATAATCGGCTTAGTTTTATATGATGAAAAATATAATATATTATACTGCCGTTAAAACAAATTGGCCAAAAAAGCATAACTTTTGTGCAAAAAGAGGTTTTTTTTAAAACTTGGCTAGTAGACGGTCTTCCCTAGTTAAATAAGGTAAGACCGTCTACTACACATTGCCGCCATATTTATAAGCGGAAAGGCATGTAAATGACCTTGTGAGATTATTTTTTTTATGCCATTGCAAAATGTGTTTAAAGTTCTGGGAAAAGGAGTTGCAATTTCATTTTATCCATATTTTTCTGTTTTTAAGGCAAGATCGGCATATGGGTGTAAAAAGAGATTGTCAACCTTTTTTAAAGTTCAAAGTAAAACAGCAAAATAAGCGCAAACATTTAATAAAAATGACAATTCGTTATTTTATAACAAAATAAGCTTAAAATATTCACAGTATTTACTTATTAATTGAACACCAATTACTTAAAAGATCACAAAAAATAGTTATAAGTAATTAAAGTAGTAAGTATTGTGTACTGACCACAAATACATCTTTTAGTGAGTAAAAAATGTGTAGTCAACCATGGCCATTCCTGGTCGTTCAAAAGCTCAAATATGTCTTTCGTTAAAAAGCAATACAGCAGGCAATCCAAGCATCTCAAAAATCCGGTGAACTATCTGAAAAAGAAATGTCTATCGTATATCTATGACTATCCTGTATTAAAACGGTTTTAAGTACTTTGTTTAAGAGTTGTCTATTTGATCATTTTTTTCCATACAAACGTTGACCCCCGATAACGACCAAAACTAGACAGACGTAGATGAAATTTGGTAAGTATGAACTGGACGTAATTATCTATGCCTCTGGTTTTTCAGATTTTCGTATAAATTTGTAATGTGAGAATTGACAGGATCTTAAAAGTCGAGAAAAAAAATTGACAACTTTGCACAGGAAATACAGACCAGGTAACAAAGCATTTTCGCAAAATTCGAAGAAACCATCGGCATAGAAAAAAATAATGATTATCCTAAATGCAAAATATCATCGCTTTCTGTGCTGCACTTTGCGTACAATGAGGGGTCAACGAAACCCAGAATTCCACCCCCGAATCTATAGCTATCTCGACAGACGTTGACGGCGAGTCTCGCGGGCGATAAAGATAGCACTATCACGCGACGGAGAGTGTAGTTGTAAGTATATGAAACGAGATTATTAATTTCATTGCTAAAGGTTGGTAACATCTGGTTCAAGGCAAGACCGGCACATGACGGTCTTCCCTTGAACATTTTAGACGGTCTTTCCAACTAGATATTTTTAAGGTTATAAGCATTCGGTACCAAAATCCACAAAATTAATGCGTTATGGCTACATTAAAATCATGAAACATGTAAAACAATTATCAAACAACATTATTACTTACTTCAATAACAAATATTTCGGCTTTTTATATTTTTTTTCATTTATTTACGGAAGCACGTTGCACTCACTTTTTAACTTCGACACACAACTGAACTTGAGAGTCGAGTTGCGACCGTTGTCTCCGTCATAGCGACACCTATCCTAGAGTAAAATAACTAGGGCAAAAGCCTGCTTTACCAACCGAGTTCTAAGTGGCGCGCAAATAGAAATACAAGAGATATGCCGTGTAGACGGGCTTACCTTATAGACGGACTTACCCACATTGACCTTAACTGAAACCCTCTAATCCTTTATGTTGACGAAACATGTGCCATAATGCAAAATAATAGCAGCTGGCGCGGAAACGCCCGTCAAATTGTCAACATCCATCATTGTACAACTTAATTAGAAATTAACCGCATCCTAACTTAACATGCCGTATAATATATCATTGAAGTTGTTACAACTTAGACACATTTGTCTCGCTCATACAATTAGGACCTAGCTATTATATTTACACAAAAAGCAATCCATTTCATTCGATTGACTTTGACATATTTTAGGGTCAGCCTTAAGCGTCCTGGGCGAGTCCTTTATTGTAAATAATGCAATGCTTTTGTTATTTTTTTTGTTTTCTATTTCAGTATTTTATAAATTTATGAAACATGTAATGTCTAATTTTTTTTTTTAACATGGGTACACAATTTTTATATTAAACCATTGATACAATACAAAGATCAAAGCTTAAAAAAAGTAGGTATCTGGTGGAAGAGCCAGGGATGCGAACCCGGTCCCGGCACCTCTGAATTGCCGGTCAAGCGCGTTAATAATTTCGCCAACGTAAGAGGCCTTATTCCTTTTAAAATGCTGATTGTTTTAGACATTTTTCTCCATGATCAAACATGTTTCTTAACCTATTATTGTGCATATATACTACCTAGAACAGGGCTATTGGGATTTATTTGAAACCTACAGTCCGAATTTTTCATTGATAATTTTTGTTTCAAAATTTACGCGGCAAATTAGTTATTCCAACTTATTTTCGACTGCACGCAATGAAAGTATGAAATAGCTATGTTACTACCTAGAACTCAGGGAAAAGTATTATTCACTTCAAAAAAATTGTTGAAATTATCAATATGTTTGTCATAATATGAATTTTTTTTTTTTAAAAGGAATAAGGCCTCCTAACTCCCAAGCACTGGACCGGCAATCCAGAAGTACCGGGTTCGATTCCTGGTCTCTTCCACCAGGTAACTCATTTCTATTTTCTTTAAGCTTTGATTTTTGTTAAATGACCTCTCTCAAAGCCTGAGATACAGGATTTTCCTAGTTCAGGCACAAGAATTAAGTGTGTTCTGTGTAGATGTAAGACTTTTTTTTTTTTATGCTAATTGTAATTCTTATGTGTTTTATTAATAAAGATTTATTTATTATTATTATTATTATTATTTGTATCAATGGTTCAAATTCAGTATTTACATAATATACGTACTTGTGTAAAATGGGCTACGTTAGGTAATTGACTACATAACTTTATGGGACTGGGACTGAAGGGTTTTCTAGTGCATTAGGGCCATCGTTATCGTTATGTGTGATTAAACAGACTATTTTCTTCCCTACCAACCATTATCTATAGTAAATTTTTAAACAACCGCACCCTTTTCCCGCAAATGCGTGTCATGCGTTTGAAGTATGAATTACAAGTTCGCTGGCCTTACAAGGTTCTATGTTACATTTTCAGACTAGTTCAAATTGGACTTCATGTCATTATGATAATGTCCAAATTAGAATTTATCAAAATCAAGTGAAACATAAAACCCCGTAATAATGAGCCAGCGATTTTTTACCTCAGTATTATAGGGTTCTATGTTAAAATTAGACTTCTCGTCACTGTGACAATGTTCAAGTTTCTATTTGTAACATAGAACCTTGTAATATTGAGGGATTTTGACACAGAAAATAGTTATTTGTGCAACAAGAGAGTTTTTGTTGCGAGTGCTGATTTTTGGTCCCGAGCAAGCGAAGGAGTCTATGTTTGAATCACGAGCGTAGCGAGTGATACTAAGTTAGATCCTGTGTGTACCTGTAGGAACTCAATAGAACTCAACGCAACTTTTCACCTCAACAGCTAGAACATATTCGATTATTTTGTACTTGTTGTTCCTACCAAGTGTCGGTACCTATGCTTAAAGTCTTTGTTGCTGATTTTAATTATATTATAGATACCTGCTGCTTAAAAAGGAATAACAAAATTACAATTAATTATACGCCCTAGTCCCAAAACTGTACCAGTGAGTCATCACCACCACGGTTGTCATTATTTGATTGAATTGGAAGATTCAGCAGCTAAATTACGTGTTTATTTATCATTAGGTACGTGATTTTGTTTATGGTTTGATTTATATTTACAGTATAAAGTTGATAAACCTTATCCCATCAAAAACTTGAATGTGAAATGAGAGCCAAGTTCAATATCGCGTGCAACGTTGTGTGGGTGTGTGTGTGTATGTGTGTGTGTGTGTGTGTGTGTGTGTGTGTGTGTGTGTGTGTGCAAGACACATAAATAATAATAATAATTCTAAAAGAAAAACATCACTGTTTTAGATTTTTTTAATGTCTCCACACACAATTACCAAGCTGAATGCCAAATTTCACCTTTCTACGTCACCTGGAAGTGGGTTAGGTTTTTTATTACTAGTCACTAAGTCAGTCACTGAGTCAGTCAGTCAGTGGTAAAAATGCCTTTTTTGGACTATAATATCTCAAAACTATTTCATATATATTTATGAAATTTGGGGTTCTAGTTGTTCTAAAGGATCTAAATACATAAGCCAAATTTCATGTTTTTATGTTAAATGGTGTTACTGAGGGGTCAAAAGTGGTTCCAAACAGTTCGTGTACCTAATATAACACACGGCTGCTGCTCGCCAGTTCCTGGGGTGAACTTGGCTGGACACGCTGCCGCGTGTCTGATCTTAATTGAACAATAATCTATTTGTTGTATTTAAAAACACAATTATTTAAACATATGTAGGTCGTTGAAAACAATATTTTGCAAATAAAACTTTTTCGGGTGTTTTTATTTTATTTTTGGTATTGTACACGTATCGAAACGTGTTTGAGATCGTATAAGTAAAACGAATTTCGGATTGAAATGTTATTAACACTTTCTTTTAGAGTGTGGTTACTGGAAAGTCATTAAAACGGGGAGGCTCAAAAAGTGAATATACGCAACCTAATTGGTTTTTTTCAATATGTAAGATCACAACCGCTGAAACTTGCCCTAAAAATAAAACACTATTATTTCATTTGTCTGTTGCCACATTATGTCTCTGTTTAGACGGTAATAAAAGTAATAGGTCGTTTCATCGTCAACGCAGAAGGGTTACTCCGATGTTCGGAATCCAATCTCTGAATCGTGCCGGCCCACTCATTCTAATATTGTTTGGAGGAGATTGAAAGGGATGGCACGGTACGAACTTCGAATTTTGAACTTCGGAGTAGCCATCCCGCGTCGAGTACTGAGGTGCGGTCGACACAATTACCGATGATTGTGCTTTGTGGACGTAAATGGACTTCTGTGGTCTGCACTCGGCAGGGAAATGGTTTTAAAATAATATTATGTGGGCCACTAGAGGTTCACTACGTACAATATGCAAAATCGACACGCGTTCGTAACCAGTCGTAGCGGTGCGCATGCTTCTCGAACAAATGAATCGTATTTTACGCAAACAACGAATCAAAGTTAATTCTGGGACGGTAATTGTAAAGATTTAAAAAAGAGATCCTTCTACACTTCTTTATTTTGGGCTATCGTTGCTAAATCAATATATACTTTTTTAGTACGACCAAGTGCTCTATGTCAAGGAAATTGAATCGTGTACCTGTTTAGTTTTTGTCGCAATGACAATAGGGGTTAAAAAGGTAGGTGTTTTAATTTCCTTTACTGTACATGAGTATTATTAGTATGTACTATTTACAAAGAAATTAAAATAACTTATACAATAATTAACTTATTAATTTAATTAAGATCTCATCAAAATAATTAATCTTGTTAACACTGCGTTCGTGAGTCTGTCACTCGACTTTAATCCAAAAGTTTGCTCAAAGTAAAATCAAGCACAGGATAATGTTAACCAACTTCTATAAACAGCGAAAACCTTGTTTGAAAGTTAATTCGCCGCTTAGGTGTGTATTTTACAGCAGATATTATTAATTTATAAATATGTATGATAAATGATTTAATCGTATTTTGTAGGCAAATGCTTCAAGTACTGTTTTATGTTAAGAGGGCTTATTCCTTTTAAAATGCTGATTGATTAGACATTTTTATCTATGATCAAACATGTTTCTTAACATATTATTGATGTTACTACCTAGAACAGGCCTATTGGGATTTATTGGTATTGATATTTGAAACCTACAGTTTGAATTTTTCATTGATAATTTTTGTTTCAAAAACTACTCGAAATTGACAAAAAAATTTCAACTTATTTACGACTGCACGCAATAAAAGCATGAAATATCTATGTTACTATCTAGAACTTGGGTAAAAGTATTGTTCACAGTTGGTTGAAATTATCAATATATTTGTCATAATAGGAAAAAAATAAATTTTAAAAGGGATAAGGCCTCTTAAATCTTTTTGGGGCTTTTTAAAACATACAAAGCAAAATGACTTTTAAGCGATGAAATGCGCTTTAAGTTTTTTCACGCATTTCAGTATAATATAATGTAATATCAAAAAGCCGGCCAAGTGCGAGTTGGACTCGGGCCCCAAGGGCATTGAATATTGCTTTAACAAATATTTGATTCCCTTGAAGCGTCAACCAATTCTGCAAAAAAGCTCGTATCTTTTGATGGTGATGACTTAGAATTTTTTTTCACGGCTCCAAGCGCTAGCTGACCTGAGTGTTTCGTATTAATTTTATCTTGATACCTTCACGCGTACTTAAGAAAAAAGGGTACAGATGGACTGACAGACGGACAACAAAGTGATCCAGCAAAGTGATTGAGGTACGGAACCTTAGAGTTTACTAAGCCGTAAGTGCATTTAGTATAAGCCGTCCATATCGGAATCCATGACCGTATCATTCAGAAATCTACACGGATTTCACCATTTATAGCATGAAATGAATTTATTTTATTTTCCACCTCGCGTATCACCGAACCATTTCTTTTCAATCATTTTATCCGAATCAGAGTACCGTGAGCGTGAGCGGGCTAATCCGAGGGATTCGTAATAAAAATAAATCAGGATTGTGTTGTTTTTACACAGATATTGGAAAAATATTAGTTTTCAGCGTTGATTAGTAGTTTTATTATTTTTTTACTCTGCGTTAAAAATAAAACTGAAGAACTTCCAAGACCGTATTAGCATGCCGGGCCCTGGGCATAATTTAGGGGCCTAAAAAATCCTCTTCTATGTTTCATCGCGAGTTGTTGGTGGGGGCCACGTGAGATCGGGACCCTCTTGAGACTGGGGGCCTTGGGCACAGCCCAAAGTGCCCAGTAGGAAAGAGGACCTCTCTTTCCCATATATACCGGGTGGATTTTTTCTATGGGCCCTGGAGGGGAACTACCTTAAATCCTTTAGTTAGCTCATTTTACTGAAAGGAAACATTCCTTTCCCACAGAAAAATTCTACCCTGTATACCATTTTCAACGAATTAAGGCACACACTACAACTACTTCATAAACATAAAATTATAAGGGCCGCGTCACTTTTGATGCCGATTTTGAACACCATGATAATGATAAATAAGGAAAATAAAAGAATTTGGCATATGAAATTAGGAAAAAATACACTTATTAAGAGGCCTTATTCCTATTAAAATGCTGATTGTTTTAGACATTTATCTCTATGATCAAACATGTTTCTTAACATATTATTGATGTTGCTACCTAGAGGCTATTGGGATTTATTGGTATATATTATTTGAAACCTACAGTTTTAATTTTTCATTGCTAATTTTTGTTTCAAAAACGACTAAAAATTTACAAAAGTCACGCGGAAATTTAGTTTTTTCAACTTATTTTCGACTGCTCGCAATGAAATCATGAAATAGCTATGTTACTACCTAGAACTCGGAAAAGTTATTCACGTCAAAAAGTTGGTTGGGAATTATCAATTTATTTGTCATAATATGAAAAAAATTTTTTTTAAAAGGAATAAGGACTCTTAAGATATAAGTATTTAATAAGTGTAATAATGCATAAAATAGGGTTATTATTATACCTATTAATTACTCATTAATATTAGTTAAGTATTTAGGTAAACACGTAGGACTTCTCAATCTACAATGTACTATTCGATAGTCTTAATCGATAATAATAATGGTGAGCCTACGCCAGGACAAACTACTCCAGTAATCTAGAATATTAATAATAATCGGTAGCCATCAATTCCAGGTAAGCCTTTGCCAAGTTTGCGTACATATTGAATGTAGGCCGTAACTCTATCGTAAAGGTTAGGAGGGTCAACGTAGGAGAATAGCGGTAGCGGAATGAATTATGAGACACCTTTTTTGCTCTCGACATAGTCTCAGTACAATTTGCTCATCAAAACTTCTAGCATACTTGTTTGGAATAAAAAAAATCCCCAGAACACAATTGAATTGGTTCAGCGGTGTAAGCATTTCAAATGATTAGTAGCAAATAGGGACGATAGGTAGCGATCAATCCCAGGTAAGCCTTTGCCAAGTTTGAGTTCATATTTAATGTTTGAAGTAACTTTACCAGTAAGGTTACGAGCTGTTCGACCTAGGGGAATATGAGTAGCATTAGCGGATATATACATTTAATTGATTTATTTCATGACCAAGAAAATGGGACCAAAATCGGTTCAAAAATGACGCAGTTACCCAATAAACGCCTGCAACTCCGGAGGATTCGTATGCATGTTGCTGTCTCTTTATGACATGTACAATTGTACACTTCTTTTTGAAGAGAGAGAGGGAGAGAGTCTTCTTGCTGCTAATACTATAATCCCTCGGGAGTAGGACAAATGTGTATTAATTAGTAAAAAAATATGCATCCAACACATTCTACCTTTTAGCTGAATAATTTTTCGACGAATGTCTAACTTATTTGAACTTTCACTTTGCAGGTTTATTTTCCACTGATGTCATAAAATTTTCATATTTTTTGAAAATATGATCCTATTTATTAGGTTAGGTTTGTTTTATAACGATCCTGAATGTTTGACGATTTCAGAGAAAACTTCTTTCTATGAAATGACACTTAGGCGAAGTGAAACATTCGACGAAAAATACTTCGATGAAAAGGTACCTATCGATACCTTAGTTCACACTCGTACTAATTACAATTATTTTGCCAATGAATTTTATACCACATAGAGTTGTAGACTAACGTCCTAATTTCAACGACTTTTTCAGAAAAGTTAGTACGAGTGTGCTTTAAGGTATCGATAATCGATATGGTAGGTACGTTGGATGGTTCTCTGCCTAGTCGAGCCGGAAGGAAATATGTCAGGACATAAATGAGAATATTTACATTTTACGCGACGGTAAGCCCTTTTTCAAAATGATTATGTAGGATGGTCGCGTTTATGATAAAGCATTTGTCACTTATCTATTACATGATAAACGCACCCTCATAAACCCGCAGGTGACACTGAAACTTCAGTAAGGGGTTGCTATATTTAGCATTTTCCACTGTTACCTCCCGATATAATTCACCGCCTGCGGTGATAAAACGTATAATTTACTTTCAAGTTTCTGCTTTTAGTTTTATGGCTTCTCGTACATTAAACTTGGTACTGAACATCAGGCACCAGCATAGCATAAATACTATCAATTATATTATTCACTTAAACACGGTGCATAGAGTTGTGTAATATTTTACTATACATTTCATATTTTTGAAACTTATACAGTAACAGAGCTAAGTCATTTTATTAGCATACAAACCGGATAGAAGATTGTTTTTTTTTTTTCAAAATATCAAAATTAAATTAATATAGTAACATTTTTTAATAATGATTGCAAACAGCGAGAGCGAGAGAGAGAGAGATAATGCTGATTATAATCATAAGTGAACCATGCAGCAACTGTCGCATGATATGATATTTACCTACTCAAGCTCACATGAATACATAATACGATGTCCTAGAAACAGATGAGATGCATCACCTCACCAGCGAGACAGCCATCATACTTTTTGCATGTATTACTGAATGACATTACCCAAACAAGAATACTTCATACAAAATTCTAATTAACTTTATATAGGTAAGCACAATTTTGTGCAACGAATACGAACATTTCGTGACAACATGTCAGAAGCGAAAAGAGAAAATGAAGCTGAATGCCTGGATTTTAACCAATCTCATTGACCTAGAGAGCGAAGTGTCACCGTTTCAGCGTCGCCTAAAATTCTTTCGTATGTCTGGATGTCCAAATGTTTTCCGGTTATTTCTCAATCGATTCTCGTGAAATTTTGTGAGTTGGTCGGTATATTATATGTATTTTTTCGGCTATTCACTTTTTTTTTTTTAAACCCGCGCAGGTATATAAATGTCATTTTTTTTTCATGTCTCTATTGCTCATTTTGATTGTGTGGGTATGTGCGAAAATAACTTCTACGTGTATTGAAATTTATGTACTGTTCATAAAGGCGTACCTACATATCCAACAGCACTACAATACAATGTAAGAGGGGCATTGCTTAAGTTTATTACTTACTAGCTGTGCCCCGCGGTGTTACCCGCTCATCCCACGGGAACACTAAATTTATTCGGGGTGAAAAGTATCCTATGTCCTTCCCGGGACTAAAACTATCTATATACCAAATTTCATCTAAATCGGTTCAGCAGTTTAAGCGTGAAGAGGTAACAGACAGACAGACAGACAGACACACTTTCGCATTTATAATATTAGTATGGATCTACTAGACGATGCCTGCAACTTTGTTAAGCCTGTTTTGTATTTCCTGCCTCTATACCGCTGGTTTAATCAATGTAGCCGTTTTGGTGTAATGAAACTGCAAAAAAATAACATTAAAAATAGATGGCGTTGTAATCATGGCTATCGTAATATAATAAAATAAGTGTGCATCGCATCGCATATGATCTCTCCCCACACAACATTGTTTTTTAATACTATATAAATTAACAAAGTTACAAATGGTAGCATGAATGTTACTGTAACCTGCACTCGTAGGTTCCCCTCCGTTAGCCCGAAAAACTTTCATCCTAATTTCATTGGCCCTAATTTTGGTAACCCTAAAATCACTAACCCGAATTTTCATTCATCCTAATTAATGAATAGACCTAATTTCAGGATTCCGAATTTTCATAATACCTAATTATTTCATACCGAATTCTCACTAGCCCTAATTTGCACTTAGCCGATTTTTTTAGACTACTAATATTATAATACCTAATAATGCTAAAACCTAAATTTTATTAAACCTATTTATCTATAAACCTAAGGCGAGGGCTGCTCTACCTCCACCTCCACGCCTCCGGTTTTGGAATAACACTAGGGTAGAAGAAGGACAGGCAAGACTACGTGGAGTCAGAATTGCCATAGACTCAGGGGGTTACTAATGTGTTGCACAAAATTTATTGGCATATTTTCGTTTCGCATAGCAACCATTGGCACAATCATCATTTCGCACAATTGCTTTTTGCCTAAATTTCTTGGCATACCTACTATCATTACGCACACGTTTCTTTGGCAGAATAGTACATTGGCATAATGTTGATTAGAACAAGGTCGAATAATTGTGTCGCCGAAATTTATATGGCATAATATTCCGTTCGCATGATTATTTGAATACACCGAAAAATGAAAAGTCTGACTCAATATTAATACGAAACAACAAAATACCTACCTAATCTAAGCAAAGTCGGACCTGCGCAGCTCGCTCGCTTCGCTCGCTCGTTAGGGTCGTAGTTCAACCTAACACTCCTCCTCGCTTCGCTCGTCGTCGTACCTAACCTAAGCCAAGTTGGATCTGCCTTAAAGTGAACTTGGTAATGTTAGGAATCGTAAGCCAAGTCGGACCTGCGCGGCTCGCTCGCTTCGCTCGCTCGTTAGGGTCGCAGTTCAACCTAACACTCCTCCTCGCTTCGCTCGTCGTCGTACCTAACCTAAGCCAAGTCGGATCTGCCTTAAGGTGAAATTGGTAATGTTAGGAATCGTAAGCCAAGTCGGACCTGCGTGGCTCGCTCGCTTCGCTCGCTCGTTAGGGTCGCAGTTCAACCTAACACTCCTCCTCGCTTCGCTCGTCGTCGTACCTAACCTAAGCCAAGTCGGATCTGCCTTAAGGTGAAATTGGTAATGTTAGGAATCCTAAGCCAAGTCGGACCTGCGTGGCTCGCTCGCTTCGCTCGCTCGTTAGGGTCACAGTTCAACCTAACACTCCTCCTCGCTTCGCTCGTCGTCGTACCTAACCTAAGCCAAGTCGGATCTGCCTTAAGGTGAAATTGGTAATGTTAGGAATCGTAAGCCAAGTCGGACCTGCGCGGCTCGCTCGCTTCGCTCGCTCGTTAGGGTCACAGTTCAACCTAACACTCCTCCTCGCTTCGCTCGTCGTCGTACCTAACCTAAGCCAAGTCAGACCTGCCTTACTTACCTGCCTTGCCTTCGTTTCTGTGAGGGACACAGTTTCAACCTAACCTAACTTTGTTTTCTGGCAGCGATTCAGTTCTGTGGGTATGCTATGGTACAATTATGCCGCAATAAATTCGGCGGGACTTATATTGTGCTACATAAAATTCTGCGAAATAAAAGTTGGCGATATTAGTATTCTGCTATACAAATTTGTGCCAAATGAATATTATGCGACATAACAATTGTGGTGAGTATATAATTATGCGATAGTATCATTCGGCTAAAAATGATTGTGCGAAAACGATTATGCGAAGTGTATTTCGGACAATAGAGATTGTGCAAGATAAGGGGTACCCAGACTCAGGATGTACATGGGAATCTTTTGACGCTCCGATCGCTCCGCTATACATTGTCACAATAGAAACCTAACCTAACCTACAGTTTTCGGGGTTCAGCCAATTCGATATTTGTCCAAATCCGTATCTTCTGTTTTAACGTAAAAATAGGTTTAATAATCTTTAGTACTCTTGACATTTAGTGTCAGTAATGATTAGGTCTAATAATCATTAGGTGTGGTAATTATTAGATTATTTCATATTAGTATTGTTGACAATTAGTACAAATCATTATTAGAGCATTGGATTATTAGGTCTAACAACTAATTAGGGTATAAAAATTAGGTGAAATGACATTAGGGCTAATGAAAATTAGAGCTAACGTTGATAGGTGTAATAATATTAGCACTTGCGATATTAGGTCAAGTAGGGGAGTACCGCACTCGTATAATGCTCGGTTCTGCTCACCCACTGATGTCCCCAATATTATTTTGAGATGAGGCATCACACCATAAGTTTATGGCTTACACCGCTGGCAACATTTCAATCAATCCGCTCATAGCTTTCAACCACAGCACAGCCACCGGACTAACACTTACACTACACATAGGTACATTGTTACAGACCGTACCCTTACCACGTGACTGTACTCGCTATAGCGACAGCGTAAACTATTTGTATGGTGAATAGTACAGCGCCTAGCGGTTACTTTGTAGAACTACAATTCTCCATAGAAATCGTCTACGCTGTCGCTAGCGAATACGGTCACTGTAAACTCATAGTAACGGTAAAGACCGGGGACATGCCTACGTAGCACTAACCAGTAACCGCCCACGTACAAAACATCACTATTAAGAGCTCCTGGTTAATAGGTTTTCCGGAATATGTCCACAACGTCGGCAAGATTTGGAAACGATTTAAGCGCCATTAATTCCATTGGCGGTTACTACGTTACTGTTTCGTGCTGTCGATATGAATGTAGGTATATGATGCAAGATTGAAATTGAGTTTCGGGACATGGTTTTGAATGGTAATATCCTGGAGTTTGGTTGAATAGTCCATGCGGTTCACAAATGGACTCGAATCGAAGTGTAAAATCGGGCTCCGGAATGTGTTTATGTAGTTAGGAATTAAATAATTATGCTGTTGTTTAAAGGCTGTGTACGTATGTGTATGTTTTGTTTAAGGCTGGATTTGATGCAACTTATTCCAAGTACTAGGCTTACTTTCGGACAGCATGTCAAAATGCCATAATAAGTTACATTATCAAATACAAATACAAATACAGGTACTCTTTATTGCACACCTCATTCATAAAATATACAGGAGAAATACAATGCAAGTAATTACAAATAGAGGTAAACAACAGGCGGTCTTATCGCTAAAGAGCGATCTCTTCCAGACAACCTTTGGGTAGTGGAGAACTTGAAAAAATAAGATTTTGTTATTAGGCGGTGCAAAATCGGAAATTAACTATTATTAATTATTATACATACATTCAGCCAACAGATAATAGGACCATTTGAATAAAATACGAATTATGAAAGGGATAGATAATGTTCTTTCAGTTGAGTTTTGAAAGAAACAAGAGATTTAGCGCGCCTTAAGCTCACAGGCAAGGAGTTCCACAAACAGACAGCTTTAAAAGTAAACGAATTATTATAAAATTTTGAGACGGAAGAAGGTACGGCAAGGAGCAAATTTTGGGCAGATCGAGCAGAAGTGAGATAAGTGAAACGCTCCTTGAGATAGCGGGGAGTTGCAGGATGAAAAAGTATACTATAAAGAAGAGCAAGAATATGAGAGTTACGACGAAAACGGATTGGGAGCCACTTGAGCTGAGAACGGAAACTAGATACATGGTCATATTTGCGTAACCCAAATATGAACCGAATGCCAACATTTTGAATGCGCTCAAGCTTATTAAGTTGCTCCTCTGTAAGATCGAGATAGGAGATGTCAGCGTAGTCCAGAATAGGGAGAAGTAACGTTTGAGCCAACGCAATTTTAGTGGCAATGGGGAGAAAGTTACGCAGCCGTCGCAAAGAAGCTACTGCAGCAAACATCTTCCTGCTAACCTCACACATTTGTGGCACCCAAGATAAAGAACTGTCCATTAAAACGCCAAGATTTTTGACCTGGTTGGAATAAGGTATTACAATCCCATTAAAAATAATCGGTGGGAGTTTTAAAAAGTCGATCCTAGATACCATCTGACTACTGCCAATGATGATGACTTGCGTTTTCGCTGGATTCACTTTCAGACCGTAACTGCTACTCCAGTCTAAAATACGTAACAAGTCATTGTTCGTAGTGTCGATGGCAGCGGGGAGATCATCAAGTACGCCTTGCGTGTAAATTTGAAGATCATCGGCATAAAGGTGATAATAAGATGAAAGGTTTTGAGATTATCCGTGAGTTATTCGTCGAATAATTTTTTTGTCGAATCCAGCCTTAGTTAACTTAGTAAAAATAAGGGTTCCTAGTTGACTACGGAACCCTAATGACAATAGGTGTAAAAATATCCACTTTATGAACTTTATTCCAATACAATAATGTCAAAAAATATAGTCAACTAGGAACCCTTATAGTTTCACCATGTCCGTCTGTCTGTCTGTCCGTCCGTCTGTCTGTCCGTCCGCGGCTTAGCTCCGTGATCTTTAGTACTAGAAAGCTGAAATTTGGTATGAGTATGTGTATGTATCACGCCGACAAAACGGTAAAATAAAAACTAATCAAAAAAAATATTTTCGGGTACCTCCCCTACACCTAAAGTGGGGGTGATTTTATTTTCTTCATTCCAACACTAGTGTGTGTGGTGTCGTTGAATAGGTCTTTTAAAAATAATAGGGGTCTCCAAACATAATTTTTTGATAAAGTCAGCAGTTTTGTAAATATTCGCTCCAGAAATCCAAAAAATAGTGTCCCCCCCTCTAACTTTTCAACCACGGATCAAAAAATTATGGAAAAATTCATAAAAATGAGGCTTTATAAGTCCTTTCAATAAAAACTATATTGAATAAAATCGGTCAAGCCGTTTTTGAGTTATCGCAAAATTCATAATTTTCTTTAAAATGACTTAAGTGCCGCGCGGTGTTCTTACACTTCGAACGTTACACATATTATTATTAGTTAAGTGCCATACTGTATTAAAACATTTCGCTCAATCTGGCGCGTATAATCGATAACTTCCAGAAGGTAATAAGTAATTACAGTTACTTTGGCGTTTACGACCTTTTTTTAGAGCTTGAAATCTTTCTCGTAATTTAAACCTCGGGCTTAAAACCGCTGTTTTAAGCCCGTCTATTGTGAAGGATGGGCAACGACGGAACCTAACACTGAGCGTGGCCCGACATGCTCTTGGCCGGTTTTTTTTTACGTATAATCCTAAGTTGCCTAAATTACAGTAATTATATTCCAGTTTGCCGACAAGCTCCAAGAAAGTCGACTATGATGGTTTGGGCATGTCAAGAGAACGACGTCTGAATACGTCGGTAACAGGACACTTGACCTGACCTTGCCAGGTAGTAGGCGGAGGGGTAGGCCTAGGCTTCGATGGCTCAATATTATAAGGAAGAACCTGAACAGCTGCGGGTTAGACGAAGACGATGTCCAGGATAGAGCGAAGTGGAAGCAAAAACGCAGGAAAGCGGACCCCGTCTCCGGACGGGACAAACGCTAGGAGGATGATGATATTCCAGTTTGTGGGTCTGAACGTCCATGCATACATCAAACAAGGAAAAAAAAATAGGTGAAAATCTTACAACCTTTACGTACTTAGTTAATATATTGAAGAACACGATAAAGTACGATAGAATAAGGATTCGCTTATCGCTTGGTGACAACCAAAACTCACTAAAACTTTAGTCACAATCTTCAAAACTTCGGATCTAGTTTGTAGACCTTTGTTTTAAGTAGGTATTTATTTTTTACTTGGTGAATTTTAATAGTCAACAGACGATATTGGTTGTTTGGTTGTTATTTATTTGACAGTAGCAGTTCATTAAAAAAAGGCCAAACAAAAGTAACAAACAAAAAGGGGTTTACATTTCATTCAACCACTTATGATTGGTTCAGGGGCTAAATTCGACACGTCTAACAACAAATGCTCGAGATTTCGCTACTGAGATTTGCTTAATTCGGAGTAACCTTGATGCTGAAATGTTTTTTTCGTCGATCGATAAATATTAAGTAGGTATATATATTTTTTTATGTTTGTTACGTCAGAAATCAGTCATTTATAACCGATTTGGAAAAAAAGCATATAGTAGGAAATATTATATGTACATCTATTACAATTTCCGTGTTTGTAGGGTTCCGTACCTTAAAAGGAAAGAAATAGAACCCTTATGTTACTATTACGTTGTTGTTCGTCCGCCCGCCCGTCTCTCTGTCAAGACCCTTTATCTCGGGAATGCGTGGATGTCGAGCACTACACCTAATTTTGTTGATAATATTGAGTCAATGTAACATCTGCGTATTAATACTTTTAATATAATATACTTAACTAATTGATTTTGTCTTGTTTTAATATTATTATTGTATTGATCCAACTGCTAGTTTCTGTTTGGCCCTATGGTTGACTGTTGGTCCACCATTTGTAGGTACTATTTAGTTTTCTATATTGTGCAATAAAGTCTTAATAAATAAATAAATGTCACTCAATCGTGTGTCAATGTCGTGAATCACAAAAACCGATGCACATGTCCGTTATGTATGTGACACGTGATAAAGCCGATATACTGCTAACATATTCGGGCAGCTATACTGTTTCACTTGTGATCTTGTGTCGGAGAACGAACTGTGATTCACGAGCTTTTCACGAGCCACACGCCAGTAACAGTTGACAGGGTGTCGCCGTTGATGGATACGTCAAAAAGGACTGAGAGGACATCATCAATTGACTACATTTCATTTTTTTAACCAGGCTTTTTATCGATATTATCAAATAAAGGATAAAAACCGGACAAGTGGTAGTCGGAATCGCGCACGAAGGGTTCCGTACCAATATTGAACAGAAAACACGTTCTTTGTATGGGGACCTCCTTTAGTAAAAACTATTTTTATTTATTATTATTTGTTGTTATAGCGGTAACAAAAATATACATTCTGTGAAAATTTCAACTGTCTACCTATAACGGTTCACGAGAAAAGGCCCGTTGAACGAAATATCATGCAAAAAAAACCGGCCAAGTGCGAGTCGGACTCGCGCACCGAGGGTTCCGTACAAACACTTTCCATCCCTAGGTGGTTAAGTTAAGTTTGCACCTGGTATGTATAGCGCCCCATATAAATTAGGTGCAAAGTTAGGTATTAATAGGTATTAAAAAAAAACTACTTACTAGATCTCGTTCAAAACAATTTTCGTTGGTAGTTTTTATAGTAATGTACATCATATGTTTTTTTTAGATTTTTCATTTTCTTATTTTAGAAGTTAGAGGGGGGGGGACCAACTTTTTTCCACTTTGGAAGCGTCTGTCACGCAAACTATTCGGTTTAGAAAAAAAATGTTTTAGAAACCTCGATATCATTTTTGAAGACCTATCCATAGATACCCCACACGTATGTGTTTGATGAAAAAAAAAATTTTGAGTTTCTGTTCTAAGTATGGGGAGCCCCCAATATTTATTATTATTTTTTTATTTTTGCATCAAAATCTTAATGCGGTTCACAAAGTACATCTACCTACCAAGTTTCAACAGTATAGCTCTTATAGTTTCGGAAAAAAATGGCTGTGACATACGGACGGACAGACAGACAGACAGACATGACGAATCTATAAGGGTTCCGTTTTTTGCCATTTGGCTACGGAACCCTAAAAGCCCCATTTTTGTATGGGAGCCCCCTTAATTATTATTGTTTTATCATGAATAGTATTTTGTTGCTATAGCGACAACAGAAATACATCATCTGTGAAATTTTCAACTGTTTAGCTATCACCGTTCTTGAGATACAGAGCCTTGTGACAGACGGACGGACGGACGGACAGCGAAGTCTCAGTAAGAGGGTCCCGTTTTTACCCTTTGGGTACGGAACCCTAAAAATGAAACATTACCACATTTATAAAATTTTCTAAAATATCCCAATTTGTGATTGAAAAATTCCTCATTCTATAAGAGCGTAAGCGACTCAGAGCGCAGAAAATGATATTACAGTCTGACTATTACTAGTATGGAAATTGTACCTCTGTAATTATTGTGTGTTGTAACTGTCAATGTAGAGGGCCAATTCTTAGATGACGCTGCTTTCACATTTGCTTAATATTTTAAAAACTAGTCGATATAATCATACTGATAAATCGCGAATATCGCAATACTTCACCGAATTAGCCCTTCAAAACGATACCCAATTAAGTAAATAAATAGTAAAAAATAAAATGTTTATTTGCCCTCAAATCTCTTAGCGATCAAAGATCCTAATTGCTATTGGATTTCGATTGTAACATTTAAATACTCATAAATATTTATAGGCGATTGATAGCGGTTTGCTAAGGGTTGGTCTTGCCAAAAATCCATTAGTTGTGTTTCACCTTGAAGACGGCTTTTATACAAATGGAACATTTTACGGGGCACGTTGGCCGTTATTCTCGGGATTAATCCTAATTCGTCCTGGGTTAAAAGTATTGCTTGTTGTTTTGTTTGTTACTGAAATAGCTGGGCTAAAATGCTTCCTTAGTAAAAAGGGTTGCGCTGGTGGAGTGGTTGACATGTTGGACCGGTAATCCAGGTACCGAGTTCAATTTGGTACCGGTCTCTTCCACTAGGTAGATTATACATTTAAATTATTCTTGCTGCGTTGATTTTTGTATCTATGGTTAAAGAAAACCGGTTGGACGTAGGTGCGAGTTGGACTTTCAATACTGGTCTAACAGAAAAAAACTGGATACTACTACTGGAACTGGAGCTAGGTAAGTCCAACTTAGAAGGAAGTTAATCGACGAATTCAACACGGCTGGGCAGCGTTCGGGAAGCTACGTCATATCTTCACGTCGAAAATTCCCCAGTGCCTGAAGACGAAAGTCTACGAACAGTGCGTGGTGCCAGTGATGACTTACGGAACTGAGACATGGTCGTTCACAATGGGACTCATGAGGCGGTAAGGGTCACGCAACGTGCAATGGAAAGGGCAAATGCTCGGAGTTTCTTTGCGCGATAGAATCAGAAATGAGGATATCCGCAGAAGAACCACGGTAACCGACATAGTGCACAGGATTGCCCGGTTGAAGTGGCAATGGGCAGGCCATGTAGCCCGGAGAATGGACGGCCGTTGGGGCAGCAAAGTCCTAGAGTGGCGACCACGTATAGGAAAGCGCAGCGTGGGTCGGCCCCCGACTAGATGGACGGATGACCTCGTGAGGGTAGCGGGGCATCATTGGATGCGGTCTGCACAGGATCGCACTTTGTGGCGAGTTATGGGGGAGGCCTATGTTCAGCAGACAGCAAGATGACAAAAGGCAAAGAACAAAAGAAACATCAAAAAAGCAATAATAGACAATATAAAATACAAATAAAAACTAATTATATACAACCTCAACAGTTTCAATTGATTCAGTATTGGATTTAGTAAATTATGGCAAGGTAAGGCTTAATACAATATTTAACTAACTTCAACCTTTAAATTTAATTTAATTAATTGTAACTATATCCAGTGACTGAAATGCCATACGATAAATAAATAAATACAATATTTAGAAGACCATTAAATTGTATATTTTTTCGATTGTCCTTGCTGTAAGTATCCACAAATGTGGTAAAGCAGCTGCCTACTGAGCCGGAGGCCTGTTTTATCAATAAAAAATGTGGTACTGAATTAGGTAGGTAAAAAATGTAACGAAATTTATCTAAGCCAAGAAATTGACCGACGTACCACTTTTAAACCTTGTAATGTCTGTCTGCTAATGCCAATAGACATCAAACTCGGGGATGACTCACTTAAGCGGGTGGACCGCTTCAGATATCTGGGGAGCACAGTAATGTCTAAGTGTCACTTTGATGATGAAATTAATAGCAGAATTGGAGCGGCTGCTGCTGCCTTCGGGAAGCTTCGTCTCAAGGTGTTCCGTTCACATGACTTAAAGCTCCCAACCAAGATCTCTGTGTACATGGCTATTGTATTGCCCAATCTTCTGTATGCCTCCGAAACTTGGTGCCTTTATCGTAAGCATATTCGCACTTTAGATAGGTTTCATTTGAAATGCCTGCGTGACATTATGAACATCTCTTGGTCGGACCGTGTCAGAAACACGGTGGTTCTGCGGCGCGCTAATGTCAGCGGTATCGAAGCCTATCTAATGCGGCGACAGCTACGATGGTGTGGTCATGTCTCCCGAATGTCCCATAATAAAATCGCAAAGCGCATCTTTTACTCGGAACTGCAGGACGGCAAGCGGAAACAGGGCGGCCAATTCCTGCGATACAAAGATGCACTGAAGCGCCATATGCGGAAAGGTGACATTGACCCATCGCATTGGGAGAACATGGCACAAGATCGGCCTAAGTGGAGGCAAACAGTGGCGGTAAGCGTGCAAGCCTTCGAAGAGAAAAGAAGGAGTGAGCTCGACGCTAAGCGCGAGGAGCTCAAGGCCCGACCAACAGCGACCATCTTGTATAATTTTGTCGGTGGGGTGCTGACATGCAGCGAATGTGGTCGCACATTTGCTGCAAAAATTGGCTACGTCAGCCACCTGAGAGCTCATGAGCGACGCTCTCATTAGCCAGCGTTCAGTCGCCGTGGCCGAAATCGGCCGGATGCAATGATGATGAAACCTTGTAAAGAATCTATAACATTCGACTTACCTACTTGTACCTAATGCGTGTAGCCGAGTGCACCCTGCAGGATTTTTAAACTCCTTTTTTCACATAACTCAGAAAGCGCAATTATTACAAGTGACTACTTTTCCAATTTAGCAGATCTTGTTGTTAATTATTATAAACGCGTACCTACTTTGCAGATGTAATTGGAGGCGGGCAGTAATCGCCGAGCGGGTCCCGGGGGACGGACGTGACCACAGCAGCGTTAACGACCTATATGTTACCCTTGCATTCTTTCATTTAACACACATAATGTCTACCTATATAGATACACTGTGTGCTGTTAGACCTAGGGAGTATTTTTTGAAATGGCTGAAATATGGCATTTTTTACGTTATTTTATTTCGAAACACAATTATGGTTTTAGTTTTTTTTTATGTGGGTAAATTAACGCCACATTTTTTTTAGATACAAAGATCAACGCAAAGAAAAATTAAATTGACATTGACATTGGGGACATTTTCAAACGCCCGCCCTGTAATTCGTAGCAAAGATTGTTACAAAACATAGATATTTTTATGTTATTAATATAATCAATTGTAATGTCAACTTCGCAAAATTTAATGTTGGATGGGTATTAGTGTGTGGGTGTAATAGTAGCACAAATAGCGATCTAGTGGTTTTGGGCTTGTAAATTATTGCGCAGTGGCTGGCATTTCAATATGCTCGTAATTGGATAGTTCACATTCTTCGCAATGGGTACTCGTAGTAATGATAACTTCATCAAATAACTAAGGCTGCTTTTGAACAAAAGCTAAACTGTGTAGCTAAGCAGTGTATTAGAAAAAAAAAAAATATGATTGCTTAGCATCACACGCTATTGTTTGACTTTTTTCTTCGCATGCTGGTTACCTATGCGCAGGCATCCGTATTCCCTTCAAGGGTTTTTGAAGAGGCTACAGCTCCCAATACCACGTTCATTTATTTTCAAACGGAAAAGTTTCGAAAGAGGTAAGCCGTTAATTTAAACCAAATCATTTTCTAAGCGCTCTAAAAAGCCTTTCGAAAAGGTACCAGATGTAAAGACTGGCCCACCTTGCCTACCACAACCAACATGTTCAGATTATCCGGTTGCCGGCAAGCAATGTGACCAAAATAACTAAGAATAGTAGTGGTAGCAAATTAATGAGAGGGATGTCCTGACCTCTAGCTGTTCCAGTATAGACAATATATTATGATTGTTCTCTTGGCAGTCCATGGTATCACACATAGAAAGCAATTTATCTGGGGGCACGGTAGTGCCCCCGCCAAGACGAACAAAAAAGAAGGGGGCACTACCTACCTTTTCTCGAACCGTTTCGTCTCATATTCAAACCCTCATAGTTTCGTCCCAGTTAACACCAGACCGCCCAAATTCTCAGGTTAAGATGCAGTTAGCAAACATATAAAATGCACAAAATTTAATTGATCTAGCTTTTATACTTTAGGTTTTATAGGTACCTAAAATACGCCGATTTTGCCACTCACTCACTGACGTATCAAAACCTCTGGGGTACTTCCCGATGACCTAGAAAGCTGAAATTTGGTATGTAAGCTAGTATTAGTACACAAACAACAAAATAATTCTAAAACTTGGAACTTTTACCCCCCAACCCCTTAAACTAGGGGATGGAAGTTTGTATGAAACTTCCGCAAATTTTGATACTAGACGTCTGAAAATTTAAACCTATAGGGACTCATTGTTATAAATCAAATACATATTGTAGGACTTTTAAAAAATCACCCCCCACCCTTTAAATAAGGGGATGGAAGTTTGTATGGGTTTCCCATAATAGGGGATAAAAGTGTATTATATATGGGGCTAGAATTAAGTATTTCTTAAATACACAATTTTCTACTTCAGTTGTCGCTCAAGAAACCCTACAGCCCAAAAAAATTAAAAAAAACTAAAGCACCTTACAAAAAGAAATGAGATCCCACCAAAAACATTTCATGTAAAATTGATGGCCAAGACTCACATTCTCATAACGCTTTCGTTGTAAAAAAGTTATCAGATCCCAGGAAAAGCCAAGCCCCTAAGCCCCGACTTTACTAACCCCACCACCTTGGTTTAAAAAGTATGGCATCAACTGGCTTCAAGCCCCTAAACCCGGAGTTTACTAAACCTACACCTTTGTTTCAAAAGTATGGCTTGGCCGTTTCATAGACTACCGTAAATAAGTCTAGCGGACTGTCCGGCCCATATCGTAAGGAATTTAGTTTATAAGTATATATTATCAAAGACATAAACTTAGTTTCTTGATACCATATGGGCCAGACGGTCCGTTGGACTTATTTACGGTACTCTATGAAACGGCCAAGCCATACTTTTGAAACAAAGGTGTAGGTTTAGTAAACTCCGGGTTTAGGGGCTTGAAGCCAGTTGATGCCATACTTTTTAAACCAAGGTGGTGGGGTTAGTAAAGTCGGGGCTTAGGGGCTTGGCTTTTCCTGGGATCTGATAACTTTTTTACAACGAAAGCGTTATGAGAATGTGAGTCTTGGCCATCAATTTTACATGAAATGTTTTTGGTGGGTTATCTTTATCACTTTTTACACTATTTTATGTCTATTGGTAATTAAGAATGCTTCAGGTTTGAATGCCTCATTATTAAGAATTCGATGTGTTAATTTTTTGGATTTTAATTGGAGGCGAAATCATAATGCTCGATAATAATCATGGTTTACCAGTATTAGGAAAAAAACCGGCCAAGTGCAAGTCGGACTCGCGCACCGAGGGTTCCGTACAAACACTTTCCATTCCTAAGTGTTTAAGTTAAGTTTGCACCTGGTATGTATAGCGCCCCATATAAATTAGGTGCAAACTTGCAAAGTTAGGTATTAAAAAAAAACTACTTACTAGATCTCGTTCAAAACAATTTTCGTTGGTAGTTTTTATAGTAATGTACATCATATGTTTTTTTTAGATTTTTCATTTTCTTATTTTAGAAGTTAGAGGGGGGGGGACCAACTTTTTTCCACTTTGGAAGCGTCTGTCACGCAAACTATTCGGTTTAGAAAAAAAATGTTTTAGAAACCTCGATATCATTTTTGAAGACCTATCCATAGATACCCCACACGTATGTGTTTGATGAAAAAAAAAATTTTGAGTTTCAGTTCTAAGTATGGGGAGCCCCCAATATTTATTATTATTTTTTTATTTTTGCATCAAAATCTTAATGCGGTTCACAGAATACATCTACCTACCAAGTTTCAACAGTATAGCTCTTATAGTTTCGGAAAAAAATGGCTGTGACATACGGACGGACAGACGGACAGACGGACATGACGAATCTATAAGGGTTCCGTTTTTGCCATTTGGCTACGGAACCCTAAAAAGGACGAACAAAGTCGTTGTAAGGAAGATTAAGTCAAAGATGGATTCATCTACTAATTGGGAGGGAAAACTTTTCAAGTTGGTTTGATTTGATTCCCTTCAAGATAAAAAATACAGTTTTTCGATTAAAGCAGAATGTTGCATGAACATATTGGATTCCATTAGATATAAATGCACGTGTCTGGAATCCCGTTTCATATGAAATGCAATATGACACGAAAATATTTCAACAAAATTCGACCTATATTCTCAAAAGTATGCGGATATTCGAATTTCGATATTTGGTGCGGTAGATGAATTTCTTCACTACTTTTATTTTAATTTTTTCTTTTTAATAAAGCCGCGAAGTGCTTGACGCATTGGGGTTTTATACCGCTGCCGCGGATTTCACTACTGAAAGTTCTCTTTGAGCTGTATTTAATTGATTGTTTGTGTAAAATGCAACATAATCAGGGACATGGATGTTTGCCGCTAAAACTGCCTACAAACACGCATTGATTTAAAACTATAATGAGCATGTTTTTCCTATCAATTGCATAAACTTAATTGATAACGAGCCGCTAACTATATAGTACATGATTATCGAATCGAGGGAAGTAGTAGGCAACTGATCTTCCATTTTGGCTGTTTAGGACCTATACCTATTTTTTAATGGCCGTTTTAACTCTTTAAAAGTTTATACCTCGTTAAATAAAGGAATTTTATACAACAATATTGTGGAGCAAACCGAGACAGCAAGGCTTTTTTTAAATTTTTACTATTAATAGACTATACATTTTGCATCCTGATTTTTATCAATAAATTCAACATTCCCGACCATTTTTTGATATAAACACATTAACCGCTTATAACAACACTACTCCTAAACAAATAAATAGGTATTATTAGTTAGTGTTAGTGAATCTTTTAACATGTTGCTTCGATCATGCTGATATATGTGTCTTCCTGCTACGGGGATCTTTTATATAAGATGTCAGCCGGCAAAATGTGCAATAAAGTGTTTACATACATACATACATATAATTATGTGAGTATTGTAAGTATTTAAGAAAGTGTTAGCCTGTGTTTTTGGATAGGTATTATCTATATAATAAAATCGAAAATGCCAAAACGGGATAACGCACTAGGGAGGAAGCGAGATGGCGCCTTACAAAACTCGACGTCCTTTTAGATCACGTTTCTCCAATACGACGCATGTTACCGCAGAAACAACGATTCAAATCTATTGTCTAAATATGAGAATAGAATAAGAGCGTAAAAATTACCGTTTTCGCTACGTATTTCCTTCACAATCGGCTAAAGAAATGTCCAGCAGTTCGGAATTCAACCAAAAGGAAACCATTATAGAGTAAATATTCCCCTATAACGTGATAAGTACGAGACGTGAGAGTTGCCGAGTTTCGTGACGTGGTGACTGTTTCGATGTTTCAGTTAAGTTTTTTGCTTAAGTAAGTGTTTCTTTGACTTTTTCATTCGCTAGGTACCCGGGTGCCGGCTTACAAATACTTATCTTTACTGTATTGGGAGTTTAGCAAAGCCGCTTAAAATCAGGGTTCTAATCGTTATAACGTACATATAATCTTCACTACATAGTATAAAACAAAGTCGCTTCCTGCTCTCTGTCTGTCCCTATGTATGCTTAGATCTTTAAAACTACGCAACGGATTTTGATGCGGTTTAATAGATAGAGTGATTCAAGAGAAAGGTTTATATGTATAATACATGCTTAATTTATCAGCATTGCACCCGTGCGAAGCCGGGGCAGGTTGCTAGTATCTCTATAAAAAGGATCTCTTCCAGTTTTGTGCGTAGCAATTATTCGAAGCCTTTCTAAATTTTATGGTATGACCAACTTAGACGGTTATACGCATAAGAAATGTCGCTTATAATGTTTCTGCCTTTGATATTCAAAACATTATTAAGTACGTAACCTTCTTCTTAATTTAAATAGATTTAACGATTGTCAACGTCAGAAGAACCACAACCGCGGCAAACCACAAGTCTTTGTAGAATTAAATATATTATTTTATCGCCGAAACCGTGCCCGGGGGACTTAAACAGAATTTAGAATTGATCTTTTCTCAGGATTTTCGTATTCTTTAATTCTTTGGAGTGGATGGCGTAGACCTTTTGTTATGACATCGGAGAATATTTGAGAAAAACGTGAAACGTATACCTTTATTCGATAATAATGACATTGAAATTATTAAATCTCATTGTTCGTTAAAATCAAGATGCCTTGTTTACTGACGCGAGTTTCTTTCGTAATCGTCACTGAAACTTATTATCCCTATACAGTTGAAGGTTAAGTTTTCCCAATTTTAATCCCTCTTCTGACATTGTAGAATTCGGTTAGTAAATACATTTTTTATATTAGTATGGTAGATATACGTTAGACATAAATTCAATGATATAGTTTCTCGCTGTGTTCAAAGTTGCTTTTCTAAAATGTTATCGGTTTTAGAGAACAACCTAGTTGACGAATTAAATCGATGGTGAAATAAAGCGTTTTGCGATACTTTAGTGTAAAGCGAAAAAAACTTCAGTAAAAAATATACAGAGGAAGTTATTAAATAAGTAGTTTATTGTAATAGTTGATTTCATCTGACTAACAAAGCTTTGTACCAATTGTTTCCACAAAAAAATAAACGGAATCAACATAATATGATTATGTTAAAATATTATAAGCAAAGAATAAAAAGCGGACCCGCTAAGCGGCAAAGTCGCAAATATTGTCGTGTATAAAACAGCTATGTGTTAAATTGAAAAATACATTATTATTATCAAATCTTATTGCATGTGGGCGAAGAATCGATTCCAATTATCATCTTTCTATTATATTTCATTTGTCGTATATGTTGCAGTTTAATTTGTGTCCAATCAAAATTTTCTGCCCGGCGATCGGTTCTAATGGTCACTTTTTACCAGTTCAGTTTATGTCGTTTTGTATGTCAATTTATGTTCTTTAGCTCACGTTGGACTGATTTAATAATAGTGAGCAGTGCGGCGTGGAAATGCGGCTTACAATTAAGGTTTTATTAAAAACTATAGATATGAAATATATTATGTTTATATCGCAGTGGTATATCAGGTACAAGGTCACTACCGTAAAACGGGGTTACTATAGGAAAATTTGGGGCTACTTTGATAGATTTAAAATGGTTATAAAAACGCAAATATTCATAGTGCGATTGAGCAAATGAAGTAAAAGGTTAGGTCATTCATTGTTGAAGGTAGGTATTGCATTGCCCTAGACAGTAAAAAAATAATGATATGGCGTATAAACACTTTTCCAAAGTAGCCCCTGCATTTTAAAGTAACCCCGTTTTACCGTACCTATTAACATCTCAAATGTTTATTTTCAATTTTAACATAATTTTGTCTATTTGGTTAGGCTTATGAAAATTGATTATAAATGCTTTTTTAAGGGTGCCGTACCCAAAGGGTAAAAACGGGACCCTATTACTAAGACTTCACTGTCCGTCCGTCCGTCCGTCCATCTGTCACGAGGCTGTATCTCGAAAACGGTGAAAGCTAGACAGTTGAAATTTTCACAGATGATATATTTTTATTGCCGCTATAACAACAAATACCAAAAATAAAATAAAATAAATATATAAGGGGGGTAGGGTGGTCCAAAAAAACAAAGTTTAAAATGTTGGTTTTCCACAAGCCTCTTTTTATTCTATATCGCCTCAGGAACACTTTAACCAATTTTTAGCCAAAACGAATAATATTTAGGGGTCGCGACGATTTGACACTTTTCTAAATCAAACGATATTATGAAAAAAAGTTTCACTTAGCTGCATTGACAACATTTAAGTACCTAACTATTATAAAATGTATTAAACTTTAACGAAATTATAATTAGTCTACATGATCTACATCTTCAATCATCATTTTCACAAGTTATCGACATTATATTCGATTTTGACGCCACAGGAAACTTCATTCTGTGAAGGTCGACCACACGCAAGAGGTATTTTTTTTGGTGTTCAGTTTCAGTAGTACTAAATTTTTGGATCAGTGCTATACCACGCTCAGCACAGTCATTTATGACCTTTATTTGGCGAGCTTTCTCCTCCATTTGGATGTAAATTTCATCAGTAGACCATTGTAAAGGATCTTTTTCAAAAAACCCACAGATTTCTCGCGCCCGTTACGAATTAATATATCAAACAGGGTCGCTGTCCGTTGTGTAAAAAAAGACTGTAACGGCTGTTCTGGGTCAAAAGTCTTACCATCTAGTCGTTTCAGTGCCTTTCGTTTAGCTGGTTTTTGCAAGTTTTGAACCATTTCTCTTTTAGATTCAATACTAACTCTGGGATCCAATAATGAGAGTCCTACTAGCTGTTCCGAATACCACAGATGGTGACGAAATGCTTGAATTGCAGTATGACTAATCTTTTGATTTGGGTAGTTTATGATTACAGCAAAGAGTTTTGCGTCAATTAAAGGAGCTCCTTCTGCCACTGGGGCCTCGTTCGAAAATCGTCCATAAACAAGACTTACAAACATGCTTAATTCCGTCACGGATCGTTTTTCCGCTGCAGTGAGACTGAATTGACCATAAAAGAGATATATTTTCAGGCAGTAAATTGCTTTGGCCATCCACCGAGCTTGATGTAGGGCACCAGGAGCACGAAACCTAATTTCAGCGGAGGCGTCTGTCCGTCCAAGGAAAATCTGACAAAGATTTAACAATTCAAGGTAGTCGTCTCTAGGCTGCTGAATTTTGACTGCATTCTGGTAGTATGCCTGCACTGCAGCTGATGTCCTAGTCCTAGTACACACAGAACTACGGGTAGACGACATGGTTTTATCACAACACAATACACAAACACTTGCGAAACGTTAATAATTGTCGTTAAGATGAATTGAAGTAACATTCACTGCATGCCGTTCTATCCGCAAATGAGCCACGCGACTATATGTATTTACAACTACCCACCAAATCACAAGAACACGATTCCTTATGCGTAAGTGATACTCATAGATTTACTAAAGTGTCTCTAATAATACGCTAAAAATCTGGTACCATTACGACAACACTCGAGCGTCGTGAGGGCTAGTTGGTATTTTTACTATTTTTGTTATTTATTTAAATCGTGCAAATTGTCGCGACCTCTAAACATGCATGAAATTGTCTGATTTTTGGTACATACGTTATTTATAGTCATACGAACAAATAGAAACTTGTGGAGAGGGTAAAAAAAAATATTTTTATTTTTCATACATAAGTGAACCACCCTAAAGGGGGGCTCCCATGCAACACACTTGTTATAGATTATGGTACGGAACCCTTCATGCGCGAGTCGGACTCGCACTTGCCCAATTTTTATTAACTTCATGACAAGACATTTAAATAAAACTATTTAAACGGATTATATCGCGTATATTAGTTATTTGAGCCTCGTTTAAATTGTTTTATTTAAATGTGTGATAATCGCGGAAACCGAAGAGAATTTCATGACAAGATTAAAAAAAAATGCAAGATTTGATATTTAAGTATAGGTAGCCATTAAACTTAAACCGATGTATTAGCCATATATTTATTATGTCAATAATATATATATTTTTTTCATTGAAAAGTTGACATTTAAATGCATAGTGGCATTTAATGGCATTTATGAATGTATATTAATGTAAACACTTTATTGCACATAAAATAATATAGACAAAAATTCAAAATAAATACATGTGTACAAGGCCAAACTTATCCCTATAAGGAATTAACCCTTAAATGCATACAATTACACTAATTTTATTTCTGAAATGACGTAATTACCAATGAAATCCACGTCAGTTTGAGACTTAGGGACAATCTTGACAAAGTTTATATTGACTATATACAGATTTTGACATGTGTCATTTCAGTAACGTGTATATATATATATATATACATCATCATGCATTTGAGGGTTAACAGTTAATTTTTGAGCAAATGATAATTAGAAAACTAGACATCGAAGTCATAGACAAACGAACAAATTAAAACGCGCAAATTTACAAAATGTAAGTATAACAATAAGATAACTATATTATGGTTATACTTACACATATAATTACAAAAGTATATTACTTATATTATATTAACTAAGAAATATATATATATCTATATATTATAATAATAATAAATAGTCAGTCTTATTAGCATTAAACTATAATATCAATAGACGAGATCAAGGATTGGAAAGCCATAACTTTTTTAAATTTTCCTTAAATGATGCCACGGATTGTGATTGCCTCACTGACACCAGTAACAAGTTCCACAACTTCACAGATTGAACTGTGAAAGATTTACTATATGTGCGCGACTTATTGGGTAGAAAGGCAGGAGAGAGATTAACACTCGAGCGCAGGCGGTGACCACTGCCAGCCGCCATATAAGTAAATCTTTCAGAAGGGTAAAGAGGTGAAACCGGTTTAAACAGCGCATTATAGAGCAATGACAGGACATGCACATTGCACATCCCCACGACGACAAATCGGAAGCCAGCCCAGCTACGAACGGAACTCAGAAATATGATCAAACTTCTTAAGACCAAAAATATACCTAATACAGACATTTTGCAGACGTTCCAGCTTGTTAAACAGCTCTTATGTAAGGTCGAGGAATGCGATGTCACCATAATCGAGAAGAGGGAGTACAAGAGAACGAGCGAGAGATAATTTAGTTTGAAGTGGAAGGAAATTCTGCAAACGCCTTAGAGAGTGGAGTGAAGCAGTTTGCAGACAAAGTGAGGGCTACCAAACACAATTGCTTGCGATTTCTTTGCGTTAAATTTCAAACCAAAATTTACATAGCGTATATCGACAAACATATTAGGTATGTGATATACGTAACAGACGGGTGCCATTTATTTCGCATATTTTTTTATGTTGGAAACTTATTTCACTGAATACTTTCCGCATAATTTGATTCAACCAAATGTTCTTTTTGCCGTATTATCACATATCCGAATCTTCTAACGCATAATAATTGTATTCTGAATTTTAGTTAGCTCTGCTAATTCGAGCTCTAACAATAAAGAACTGCAAGAAAATTAGTTAGATTAGAACAGTGATCCCTAACAGAATATGACTATAGACACTATTATGATGGGGGTAGATAATATTTTAATATAATCTAAATTAGGCTTTTAACTATTTTAGTATGCTGAACGATTTCACATTTGGCGATGTTTTTTGGGTATAACTTGCATTGGAACAGTGCCTAATTAACAGTGATTTAGTGTTGTGGGTAAAAACTCACTAACGAGAATGTCACCGCGCCATAGGAGTAGCAAGTCACAAAAGTGCGATGTTTTTTCGCTTTACACATAAATGCACTTATATTTTCCATCGCCACAATATAATATTGGTTTGTGGAGAGCATCGATGCTTCGAGAAGTTCCGTTTTTATTCAAAATAATGCGGAATCTCGAGTGTTCCGTCATTGTTGCCCCGATCCTTACAATGGAATACAAAGAGGTTACTCCAACACGTTTTATACTGTACTGAGTGTGGGTATTAAAAATACTAACCTAATCCCCTCCTTCTTCTCACGTATTTTCTTCATCCTGCCTTTTTTCCAACTCTTCTTGTGCGTCAGCGGCAGAATGATCTGTCCTGTTATTATTGGTGGGATATTTTGGGTTTTCAAGTCTCACTGTCATGGGCCACCAAGAGGCTGGCGATCTAGTTGTTGTCTCGCCTTATTACAATGTTCGTACCATTTGAACCTGGGAACTCCTTTATTTTATCAGCTTGGAGCTACTTCGGAGGATCCTCGTTCGCAAATCACTGTTCGTTCCTATTTTGTAACATTTCGTTAGCATTTTGTGTTGGGAAGAAAAGGTAATTTACCCTTGTTTTTTTGTTTGTTTTAAGGTTAAATATGGCTATCTACGGATATCGCACCTGCAAAGCAAGAATAATAGATGTAAAACTTAATAAACAGCTGTTTCAAACGCAACACTTTTTATGAATGAAAACTACATCAAACGACGAAGAGTACATTACTGCAGACGCCGGGAAAGAAGGGCTTGCCGGGTGAGTAAGTATAGACGGCCAACCGTAGGGAGGCCGGATAGTGATACGAAGCCGGCAAGCACTTTTCACGGCTCATTAAGGCATGTATAGTGCTTTTCTCAAACAAATGCTTTGAAATAAAAAAATAACCACTCAAAAAAAATATATACTTCAGCTGTTTAGCCGGCTCATGAACAAAGACGCCATGTTTAAAAAAAATAACTTCCCAGCCTAGGCCTTCAATTTTGTATGAAAAACGTTTAAATCTATACATCTACGAGTACATGCGCATATAACGGTTAACATGTTCCGTCAAGTCTTCATGGAAACCATAATTGCATCTCAGTTCTGCCAATTACACAAATTGAGTTTTTAATATCACATAGCTTGTTCTTGCTGTCTTATTTTTTTCTTCAATCAGAAAAAGAAAGTAAAACATTTTATTTGATTTGGTTTGCTTCTCATCCCTGTGTCTAGAATCGTATTTCCTGGTAGTTGTCATTTGGCGGATCTTACCTTGATTAAATTACACCAGGAAATGGAAACGCTTTCACGTATTGGTAAACTATTCGGTTTTTTATTCACCGTATCTAAATTCGGAGTATTATCTTGAAGAAGTTCGGTGTTTACAGCATTTTATGTTGAACGTAGACTATATCAAATGTATTCAATAATATATAGGTACTTTATTTTATATAATTCTCGTTTGTATAAGTGTAACAATTATGTAGGTAGGTACAATACTTACAACTACGATACTTACAATAAAAGTAAACTAAAACTACCTACTTCTTTTAAATCCTGGGGGTAACATGGGTTAAAAAAAATGCATGTAAATACATCAAAATAGCTTCGTCGAGTTCAAAGTTTAACTCCTTAAAATAGAATTATCTAAGTAAATCAGACTCAATTCAAACCGGAAATGGGCAAAATTTATTCCAATAACGAATTAGAATAACCAAATTATTGACGAACGACGAATGAAATTATCGAATGATTATTTGTCATTCACTCAGCTAGACACCCGATCATACGGACGCATTAATGCCCAAGCTGAAATGGTGACGCTTCACGCGATTTGCTGGTCTGTCAACAATTGCTATAGCGCAAGTCAAACTTCTACTAAAGATTCCGTTCTATCTGCTATATTATTACCTAAAACCTATAAGATTTGTTTAAGACTGTCTGAAATTAATAAAGCAATAAATACGAATACATTTCTAACAATTCGTTTAGCTTTACAATATTAAATAACCGCAGGAGACAAAGCATAATTGCTTATATTTCTGCGAACAGAATTCTTAGTAGTAAGTAAATACTAAAAGAAGAATATACCTTTACAGTTATTAGTCGCTTCTATCAGTCTTCTTCATTTGCTTGATCACTATTCAATCGATATTAAATAATAAATTATACTTAACATATATTAACTATGTTATGATTAAACAAGTGTTCTTATCTTAACATTGTTATTACTGTTATTAAATTAACCTTAATTATCTCCGTAAATTACTATATTGGTAACTTAATGTTCAGATGTGCAGCTGAATTGTGCAGCTGTAATTACACATAAGTGGATTAGTCAATCGGTGTTATTTAGACCTATATTAAGCAAGCAAACATTGTTATTATTATGAAATTGCCAAGGATTTTCCATCTCTTTTTTATTTACTGGAGTGTATAAATAGAAAAGGGATGTAACATCGCACTTGGCACGTTTCGAATTACCCTGGGTGGCTCATTGCGTAGACGTCCCGCTGAGTCGTGACTAAAAGGATTTGCGGTACGGTAGCACCGTGCTGAGCCAAAGCCAACCCACAAAGTGGATTTGTTGCCCACTCCAAGTCACTGTTTCAAATGTTTATTCAACTATCAATGCAGGTACCAATTGACCAAGCTTGACAAAAAAAATTGCCGGGAGTCTCATATGTTTATTCAACTATCATGCAGTATCATTTGACCAAGCTTGACAAAAAAAAAGCTGAGATTCAAATGTTTATTCAACTACCATGCAGTTACCAATTGACCAAGTCTGGCTACGAAATTGATCAGATAATACGCGTAGTTGTTCGTTTCAAAGGATTCGTGGCAGCGATAAACAAAACAGCTTGAATTAGCCTCGTACAGTCGGTATTAAACGCTTAGCACTAGTCAAACTAGACAAATATATCCTTACTGCTATGCAAATTAAGATCTGTTCCGATGACATTGACTACTTTGGTCGCAATGATGTGTGTCGTTAACTGTAGGAATAAAATTTAAAGTAGAACTAATATTTCTTAGTAATCGATTTTTTGTTTCCGAGACCAGGTAAAAAATAGTCAGAAAAACCAAATGAAATATTAAGAAAATAAATATTCTACCGTCATCGTATTTATTCCAAATGATATCCACGGCTGAATGAGAGCTTATTTACTATTCATGTTGTAATACATTTGTTTCGTAACTACAGATTACATAATATTTTATCTGCTGATGTAATATTGAATTATTTCTTCTATTTCAGATGGGAGACAACACTTTCATCCTAGAGAGAGATATTAAAAAAGTAAGTTTTGATACAAGCTACAAGCTAACAGCAAGTACATTGTTTTTGACAATATTGTGTACCTATTAATGTACGTAGGTATCATAGAGCTTGCCTCTGTAAGAAATCGTATTTCCTGGTTGAATTGACTTAAATTTGCAACAAATGTTCATGCTCTAGTACCAAAATAGACAAAACGGTTGCGATTTGTGTTGTAAAAGACTCGAGTTCTGGAGTCCTAAATATTTTTTTATACTCGACTCAGCTTAAAAGAAAGCTTCGTGAACTCGAACACTCCGAGTCCCGAGTCGAGTGTCAGTCATTTGCGTGACGACTTGAATCTTCTATACCTATACGAGTAGCTAGTGTCCTCGAAAAAACATGAGTCTTTTACTGCCTCCATTAGTTTCAGAATTAGACTTACGCTTAGGTAGGTTCAAGTTCATAATACGACGAGGACGGCTCATTCCACCAAAGAACTCGAACCCAGAAAATAGACTCGAGTCCTATTTAAATTGAAATAATTTATTTTGTTGGCACCTGTGGCCGATAACAATATTCAAAACGAATAGATCTAAGAATAGAATAGAATAGAATATTCTTTATTGCACACCTCAACAGGAAACGACTGGATTATATTTTTTTCTGCAATGTGTTACGCAAGTCTGTGGTAGTCGACCACGGAAACACCCAAACAAAATACCTTTCACTCAAAATTGTTCCTGCTTGTGCTACACTCACTACAACTAGTTAGTAGTTGTGTAAGAAATGAAGTCATATCTATATTATACTGTGTCGTTTCGCGATATTTGAGTTTCGAGTCGTAATAAAAATGTCTCCCTGAACTCGAATCCTTTACAACACTAGTTGTGCGGCGTGTTCGTGCATCTCTGCCTGTATTCGTAGTAGCTAATCCACTTACCTGATACTCCACGTCTATTGAACGTAGAATTCTTCGAGCGGGTAAGCTTGTGTGGTACATAAAACCTTTTATTTTCCGTTGAAACGCGTTTGAGAACACATTTCTATAGACGTTGATACTTTGTATAAAAATATGTATATTCATCTAAGTAACTACTAACTAGAGAGGCAAATCACAGCATGAAATTTTTAAAATTTTAACCTTACCCATATTAGTGTCTTTATTCTGTGCTCCATATGTAATGATGCATGTGCGATGTATGATGTGTGTGTTTGTATAAAGAAATTTATAAGTAGATCCACATTTGATTTGGCTTTTATTTTGTGATAGTGATGGATGATACTGGTAGATTTCTGTAATATATAATATATTAAAATGAAATCTTTTGTCATCTTATTGGACCTCTCATGATTTGTGTCCGTGTGTATTTCTGTGATAAAGAGCAGGTTCTTAAGTAATCGGTAATTATGTTTTTTCAATGTATGTTTCTTTTATGAATTCCGATAAAAAAACATTTTGTTTGATAGTGTAGATATACTTTCTAGTTGGCCCTATATTGTCATTAGGTTAAGACTGAACTATGTAGGTATTAAATAATTATAAGCACACTTACCGTGATTTGAGTCTTCTTTTAGTAATTTGTACAGTAGTTTCCTTAAGACAGCATTTCACTTCGTTGACGTCGACCAAACAATCTCACACAAATCGATCTAGTCCCACAGTAAGCTCTAGTCCTTACACAGCTTAAATAAGCCGTATAAGGCCTGTATAAAATAAGTATTGAAAACTCATAACTGGCCAATTGCCACCGAAGAACAAGATGTGTATTAAATACTAAAATAAGCCCATCACATAAAAGTCGAATCATTTCATTACGGTGTTAAAGAGCTCGCTGCGTTGTTTATGCCCTGGGCTCCGGAATCAATGAATGTAAACCGCTTTTATTACCCGATTACTCCCCTTCGGGCTATAAAAATCTCAAACGGTTCTATATCAGAGAAGATTTAAATAAATTTACCTTCAAAAGATTACTCTGCAAATATTGTCTAAAGGAATTACAAGGATCAGTCTTAGCGTCTGTTTATTAAGACGCAAATTCACGGAATACTTTATGCTTTTTAATATTTTTGAAGATGTTCTTTGGTTGAAAGGTTTAAAAGGGTTTCAAATTATAAGCTTCACTGTATAAAACAGGACCGATAGCCAATCTTAAGGAAAACGCTATCATACGATTCTCGAAAAAGGCTAGCTAATATGGAAATATGCCTTATCCGTTCAAAAATGCTGATTGTTATAGACATTTTTTTCTATGATCAAACATGTTTCTCAAAAATGCTTCTTAAGTATCAATGTTATTAGTTGGAATTGGAACAGAGGGTTCTTGCAATTTATTGTTATAATACATTTGAAACCTACAGTTTGAATTTTTCATTGATAATTTTTGTTTCAAATATTACTCGAAATTTACAAAATTCACTCAGAAAACTGTTTTTTTTTTTTAACTTATGCTCGACTGCATGCAAGGGGAGTATGAAATAGCTATGTTACTTACTATCTGGAATCCAGGGAAAATTATTATTTACTTTAAAAATTTGTTTGAAATTTTGAAATGATTATGGATGAAATACATTTTAAAATATATAAGGCCTATTAAAATACTTAAACGGGTTTACTCACGTCGTAGAAGTCGAATAACGCTCGACATGTTTTTTAAACAACCCGTGTAAACCCGTTTAAGCATTTTAATATGTCTGAGACTCACGATAGTTTTCTATATATAAGGCCTCTTAATAACAATAAACTGTTGTCATATTGTTAAGCCACCTAGTTTTTTTGTGAACCTGCCCTAACCCTATTAACTATTATATTATAATATAGTGGACCATATTATTGTCTATAGAAGTAACGTATGTTTGGCGAAATGTTTTCTGTTTTATTTTTTATTCGGAATAATGATATATAAATCGGATTTTTTATCTGTCCGATTTTTTTTTCTCTTATATTATGATAATAACTACAGGCGTGATAAGTAAAGAACATTTTCAAGGTGAGGGGGTAATATAGAATATGCAAAGCTACACAAAGGTTGAGATATTTCATTGGATCAAAATTGTATTCGACAAAAATACGTAGTTTAGTATGACTAATATAATAAGTTATAGAAAAGCAAGTTAGAAGCACTTATTCATTTTCCAGGATCCGAAAGTAAGTTCCTATTCCTACTGATATTTTCAATGATATGTAAGTAACCGATAAGGGTCCCCATACCACAGTTTCTGCCACATGAATACGTATATCGTATGTACAATGGGTATATTCTGTCCTAAAACATTTTCCCCTTGTAACCTTTCGAAGGGTTCATTTTAATCCAGTCTTTTATTCTGACCCAATACTTTTACGTTATAATAGATTCGGAAGACCTATTGTAATATTTGTAATAAAATAAGGGTTTAAAAGAAGGCACGGATTACGAATGGGTAATATTTCATCCAAAATAACCAGTACTTATTTTTCTTCATGATGAAATACATGAAAAATACACGTGTTTTTAGTCTACTAGCTTACAATTTTTTAATACAAACCACCTGCCTTACTGATTTTTCATACAAACATACATTACTGAGTTAAAAAAATAATAAGATGAGGACTTTCACTCACTATCTAGTTAAACCTACTTCGTCGCCGCTTACCAATATACATAAGGCCCTTATTTAACACGATCTTGTTCTGGAACATTTACTCAAACACGTTTCTCAAAAAAAAACCGCACTCAGAAATGTTAATCTAAAGATCACTTAAAGAGATGTCTGTTCAACTTCAGACTGGCCATATGGATAGTCTGGCTATATTAAATAGCCAGGCTAGCTTTTACCTGCTCGGCTTACCCTGTGCGAGTCTGCCACGGACCTAGCCAGTGGAGATTTCACAAGTCAGGGAGTTTCTCCCCAGGTAGCAAACAGGCTGTATAAGGGCTTATACAAACATTATAACTCTAATTTCAGCTGAATATAATGCCTTTGTGTTGCTTGGGCAATCCATTACTATTCAATCTTGGTAAGAAAACCACCCGAACGCGTCCGGCTCAATATACACTCGCCCATATGCATACAGTTTATATACCAGCAATGTTGCTAATCTATGTAATTTGATTTGTATACATACATACCTGCGTCATTCACACGCGATTGAGCATCCCTTAGATGTGATGTGTCCCCCTTTAAACCGTAATCGTTTGTCTGTATTGGGGTAACGAAGGTAAGACATGTCAATAACATCCGAGACAATATTAAGGTCGATACCACTTTGTGCCTCTAACCGGTGTGTTTATACCGCGGTTTGTGGAGGTAACGTGATAAAATTACCCATTTATACAACAGTTATGCGTATTTTCAGGATTACTAGCGTCTTACATAGGCTGGTTGTTTTAACAACTTACCTTTCGTATTCTATACCAAACTAGCAACGTAATCGTCACGTTGAGTCGATTACCAACAGCTTTAACGTCTTTCTTTTCACTTGACAAATTTACAATATAGAGGTCAAATATATATACAAAATATTATATGGTCCAATTGCAGGCGGGGGTCGAACCCACAACAACTTCTGAGCTAACCCGACATTACAAATCGCGTGAGATTAAGCATTATATTCCCATCGCTCTTGAAGACCTAGTTGACGTACAAAATAAAGTTTCAGTACATCTTTTACGAGGAGATTCGATATTTATTTTTGTACTTGACTGTACGTACACGCTATATAAACATAGCACAAAAATAATAATGTATTACCCAAACGATTGATGTAATCTGTTTTTAGAACACAGATGTTAATTGTACTTGTCTTGTTTCCTTGTAAACTTTTATTAGTGTGCATTGTAAAATCTGGCTTCTTTAATTGGTGGCTTACAATCTCAAAGCATAAATTACAATATAACATTTTCTAAGTAGGTACTACTCGTAACATTACAATACAGATTACAGAATAAGTACAGACAGCGCTTACTACTTTGAATAATAATCATAGCTTTTGACGATGGAATCGAATAAAATCTCAGCAACGAGATTAGTCTAGACTTAAGATTTCTACCTCTTAGGTTTTAATAATTAAAATAACAATTGAATTGGGCTCAGAGATTAATAAAATAGATTTTTTAATCTTTTGTGATTAAATCAGCCTGTATCGTTTCGTCTCCAGATGTTGCGACAGCTATTAACATTTTGACCGTCATGTGGCGCGCCACAGTTGTGATATGACGACATAAGAAAATAGCTCAACTTATGCCAACGTCGTCAAATGGCGCGAAAATTTCAATAATCACAAATTTTTATATCATATCCATATCCATCTTGACATGACATATCATTGTGTTAACTTAGTCACGTGATTTTTCTAAAACGATCGTACTGAAGTAATAATAGCCAAATCTGAAATGTTAGTACATTATGATACAAGTGTGCTAAGTTGGTCATTACAGTCGAGCCGTAGGCGAGGGCGTAATAGAGCCGAGAGTGTAATGACCAAATGCACACGAGTTTCATACGACGTTTTTCAACACACTTGCGAGGAAAAAAACACCCGTTTATAATTGAAATATTTAATTATTAAAACAAATTGTGAAAGTACATTATTGAAATGATACCCAGTGGATTTCGATAGCATTTGTACAGTATGTTTTTGCCTTCGTCGAACGTAAATTTTCGTATTTTTTAAACTATGAATGTGAATTGTGAATGATCGTGGTATTTTGTTTTTAGTGTTAGTAATTTTTACTAACAGGATTTTGCCCAGATTTTCTATATCTTTTGTAGCAATATTACTCAGTTCCTGACGTCTACATGCTCCAGTAATACCGAATATTAACGAGACCTGAAAGTAAATAAAATACATATTTAGTTACTACTACCTGCAAATTAAGCATGTCTGGGCGGATGTCCAGATTTTTGTAACAAAAATATTTGAAATCAGTAGTTAGTCGTTTAGATTTGATATGGCTGCCAAACAATACATCATACACACTTACCTACATACATAGATATAAATGCAAAACATATATAAAATAGTTGAGTAGATGAGTAGCCTCATGAGTAGTCGTTTTATTTTTTTATAAACATAATCATTCAGTGTACAGAAATTTCATATTTAAATAAAATAACAATTCAACTGACCTTTGTTGCTAGGTACTGGCTATCCGGTTCTTCTTTCAGAAACTTTTCGATGTCCTTTGAGGACAATACTTTAGATTTTTTACTTCTGTAACCATCTGAGCGCCTCTTCAAGACCGCAATCAGATTGGAATATGTTTTTATGTCAATACCATTTTTGGGTGAATTTCAACAAGCTCGAAATTTACCTAATTTTGGTGGTATTTTTTATTTTTGATGTTAGAGTCAAAATTATATATCAATAATACGAATAAAGTCATAACCAATATTGTGTAGTAATGGCCCTTTGTTATACATAATAGTTTTAAAGATATTATGATTTTAGTAATTTGTCTACCACCAAAATTGCGTGTGTCCACAAAAATTAGATATTTTGGCCACCAAAATTGTACATCTACACCAAAATTAGTTACTTGTGCTAAAAATTAATATTTGTCAATGAAAATAAGGGAAAATAAAAAGAAAGTAAATGTTTAATTAAATTATACCAAAATATCTATGAAAATACAATCACTAACTCGTTTGTAACAACAATATATTTTTTTTTTTCGAGGACTTCTTCTCTTGATGTATTTTTCTTGCGATTAGCCATCCTAAAAAAATAAATCAATTATGAATAGCAAAAGTAATAATTTAGATCAATTGTATGCATGTAATTTATCTAAACACATGAGATCTATGCAGTGGGATAGATAGAGCCAGATTCGCACTTGACCGCAGGCGATCGCCACTACCATCCGCCATGTAAAAGAACTTCTATGTAAGGTGCGGAGGAGAAGAAGGAATGAAAAGGACATTGAACAAAATACAAAGAACATGTAAGTCTCTGCGCTGATGGATCGGAAGCTATTTAACTTGAGCGCGGTATTGAGACACATGATCAAACTTGCGGAGACCTAAGCAAAAGAGGGCGGGGAATCATGATCTTGGTATGAAGAGGAAGGAAATTCTGCAGACACCTCAATGAATGAAGGGACGCGATTAGTTTTCTACTGATCTCAGAAATATGAGGTGCCCATGACAAAGATTGATCCATGGTAATGCCAATTTTTTTTACAGTAGAAGAGAAAGGTACATGCGTACTATCAAAGAAAATAACTGGCTTAACTTGATCTGAAAGCTTGGAAATAAAATGTGGACTTCAAACGACAATAGCCTGCGACTTCTTGGCATTCTTCATCAAACCGAAGAATCAAGTCCAAGCACGTACTGATTTCAGGTCTGAATTGATTTACGAAACCAAGGAGCCAAAATCATCAATGCTGGCCCCCGCATAAAGCTGCAAATCGTCTGCATAGAGATGGAACGAGGAGAAGAGTGACTTGGTGATTCCGTTAATGAAGACAGAAAAGAGTAATGGAGAGAGTATGCCCCCTTGAGGGACACCAGCAGACAGTTCACACCAGTGGCGTGCACCTTATAAATACAAAAAGACACTGCCTACCCTAGTTAATTACAGAAAGGAAATATATTATTTATTGTTACAAACATTACCTTTTTATAAAATTATATAAAACAAATGTACAAAAATAATCAATTTGCGATCCGCGCCATCTATCGAGTCGGTGCGCCAAAATTACGTACGTGTTGGTCGATTCCGTGGAGATTGACTTGAACGATTCCGCGGCACTAGCGCCGCTTCGCGCCGTAAGCGGTAAAGACAGGCGATTTTCTGTCTTAATTTATATTTGTGTGCCTCGTGGTAACACGGACTGCGTGCGTTCTTATAAAAATATTGCACACAATAACAAAACTCACGCACACAAATACAGAAGTAAGACATTGTCTCATGTCTTTTACTTCCTTACGGAAGTAGGATGTTCCCGACCCGCGACGCGACTCGACACGGCGAACAACATTCGGTGCGAGCGAGGCGCGAATACCGCGACGCCCGATGTTAAGCGAACAATTCCGAACGGGTAGCCTGTCTCGCTCTCTCCTTAGCTATTATTTGTAGATTCGAACTTCCAATGTTGACATGTAACGAATTTAAAAGGCGCTTTTTTGTAACTTTAATTAGCGCAAAAACAGTACTATTTAAGTTTGTCGTATTTTTGTTACCTATTAGGTTTTGCATACTTGGACGCCATTATTTTTTTGTTTTGATTATTACGTGTGATAGTGGTGACTAGTAAATAAGCGAATAAAAACTTTTAGTGTATTCTTTTAATTGTGATAATTGTGGTGGTGTTTATTGTTTGCGGTTGTCAGTTAATAGAGGAAATTATTTAGAGATGGTCGATTTGCTTGATATTTGAGAAGACGAAGAATAAAAACTGTCCCGCAGTATTTCTGTAAGTTATTACGTTCTCAAAATTTTGTGTCTACCCTGTCGTAAAACTCTGTGCACGCCACTGGTTCACACCAGCTAGAAAATCGGTCATCAACTCGAACCCGCTGTTGCCCCCTAAAGAGGTAATCATAAGACGATTGTCGTCGGTGATCTTAACCAAAGCGGTGATTGTGCTAAAGAATTCTAAGAAAAGAAAGAACATCTAAATGGTCTTAGTCGTGAGACGTGGATTTACAAAGGATTCAATGATTTTGGATAAGATGGGAAGAATGGACATAGGACGATACTGCGACAAGTACGACGGATTAGGGGGTTTTAGAGAGAGGAATCACATGGGCGCATTTCCAAATTGTAGGAAACGTGCCAGATGGGAAAGAAAAATAGTAATATAGGAAAGGAGAGGAGCTATAGAATCCGCCACCAGCATAAGCATATCTAATCTAGTATTACCCTCACCGACAGCTTGAAATATTAGATGTATTGTGTTTATACTTGACTTCAAATAACTACACCGAGTTACAAATTACCACCAAAACCACCAAAATTTATCCACCAAAATTAGAAAAAGTGATTAAAAAAATATTTAAAAAATATCTGTATTATTTACTTCCAATTTAACTTTATATTTAAAAAAGGAAATCCTTAACACGTCTTACACACAATTCACACACAGTCAATTATTGCTAAGTCACTAGAAACATATACCACAAAAATTGTGTCAAAAAGTATTTTGAACACACCAAAATTAGATACTTACGTGCTGAGTGGACAGATCCAGCAAGTTACGACATGTGTGTCATCGCTTAGTGCCGGAGCGGAACTAAACGAACAGGTTGACACACGGATGTTGGTCTTGTTGCGTTTCGTTCAACCATAAACACATTTCCAATATTTACCACCAAAATTATCAATTTCACCCGGACAACTTTTAGTGCTCAATTTTGAGTATCTATTTATGTATTAATCTTTATTTATATATCCTTATAAGATACTTAGACTAATACAGATTATAAATAAATGCAATTTTAGTTTAAAACATTGATGGTTTGGCTCTATCAAAGACATTTATGAGGAACAACGAATACTGGACGCCACACCAAAATTATCATTTTACCGCAAAAAAAAAAATATTTATCAGAAATGAGTTTTACAATACTTTGCGATTTGGCTTAAGATAATAATTAGTGTCTTCTTTTCAGAAAAAAATTAAAACTTTTAAAACAATTGTTTCACACTATAGTTATCAATTCCGCCGCAATTTTTTTTCGCTGAGATAATCACCCTTTTGTTCCGAGCAGTGCTTTTTGACATGGAGTAGGTAGACCACAGCGAGGTAGGCTTATATTTTATTTGCTAGCTCATGAAAATAAGCTAAAATACGTTTTCCGATAATAAATGGGCTTTTTTGCTGGATTTCCAATGAATAAAATTTTCATAGGCTATTAGATACTTTTCTTTAGATTTCAATGGCAACAGGCTGTCAGTAGCATTTTTTGCATCATTAAGTATTTCCGGAGGCATCAATTCCACATCTAAATCTTCTTCATTACTAGAACTCGACATTTTTGTAAATCTAATCAGTCACAAACTAAGTACAGCAATAAACTCGAATAAACAAATTTTATGCAACGTAAAATGGCGCGGAGATTTATTTTTTACGCGCCTTGCATTGGTTGAATATTTTGTTAATGCGCGCGCAGGTGCAAAATGGAAGCAATGACGAAACCGTCAAACAGCCAAATATTAAAAATATGATAATGTATATATTTAATTATACCTGATGCAAATAAGTGTGAATTACATGACAAAATTAAATAATTTGATGAAAATAATTAAATAAATAAATAAATATTAAGGGACAATCATACACAAATCGACCTAGTCCCAAACTAAGCAAAGCTTGTACTATGGGTACTAGACGACGATATACATAATATATAAATACATATATAAATAACATCCATGACCCAATAACAAATATTTGCACAAATACTTGCCCCGGCCGGGATTCGAACCCGGGACCGCCGACTCAGTAGGCAGGTGTCTACAAACCGAGCCAAACGCGTCGCCATTGCCGTCGTCGTAATTGTTTAATTATTGCGTTTAAGGCATCACAATTACTTTATTCACAAAAATTTTGCTTATTAAATAAAAGTACTTTTTGTTGAAATTAAAAAAAAAACTGTAATGTAAAGACACTAGTGCGTAATAGAAAAGTCAAAAGCAAGCGTGTTTTATAGGATACTTTACGGCCAAAAGAACAGTTTAATATGGACCACTTTACGAGCAAGTGTGTTGAAAAATAATATGTCTCCACCGGTTACCCAGTGTTAATCCAATTTTAATTTGTTTCTCGTCAAAAGGTACATCACTTTCAGGCGAAAACTAATTTAGATCAAACAGAAAACACGAATGTTTTAAAACGACCTTTGTGGGTAAGATTGTTAGACGATGTTTTTTTACAAAATAACCTCTATAGGTTATTTTGTAAAAAAGCATCGCCTATGTATATGTAACATCTGAACGCGCAATACCTATGTATATGTAACATCTGAACACAATAAAAAAGAAAAATCTTAAGATACACTCCTGTCCTGCCCGCTTTCGAAATCTTTTGTGAAAAATGTATTGTATACCCATTAGACTTGAGTTTTATAAAGCGCTTGTCACGTTTTATTACTGGTAGTTATCGTAAGCTCAATTTTAATTTATTTTTAACACTTATAACGTACAGACGTCTAAGTCAATATCAAACGATAATTACTTCAGACTCAAACCAATTCCAGTTCAGAAGTGGGATGATTAAAACTTGCAGGAGTAAACAAATTACTAGCCGTCAAACGAAGGAAGATCTGAGGACGCTCTCTAGTTACAGCCTATTATGGAATCCTTATCTATTTCTATGAATAAAAAAAATTAGTTTGTAGGTGTTTGTTGATAATTCTAAACAAAATGAGCGTCTGTGGGAAATTTAATAAGTTTAACATTAAGACACTTATCACATTGGAGAGACCTCGAGTAACATCAAACCACACGAGCACCAATAGCCCTTAATTCTGACAATGAAAAAATAAACATGCTATTTTTAGTTTATTTTACCTTCGTCTCTCTGGCGCAGCTGGTAGGATCCCAACGTGTTTTTCATACAAATAACCTGTTTTATTTAAACTCATTAAGTACCAACAGCACCAAAAGTAACAACAGTAACCGCTGAGTCGTACGGTGCCACTTGTTAAATCGCACTTTACTTATATTACAAACAAAACTTGAGCAAATGTTGGTCTTGTTTAAAGAGCTCGTGTAGTCGTGTGACTACTTAGCGCTTCGCAAGGGTGCGCCAAAGTTCACATAATTTTTCCACCCAGATTATTGGAACTCCGAAAATGTTACTCATACAATTTTTCATCATAATAGTCACTATTTATACTTAGTCACTAATACTACCGATCATAACTCCGAACCATTTAAAATCATAATGTCAATTATCATACATATCTCTAATACTACTTTTTATTTTCATACATTTATTCATCATAACTGTTTTTGATCCTATTTTTCACTGGCATATTTTTTTAAGCAGACTGGTTTGTACTCATAAACTCCACAATCCTATATTTTATAAGGAGACTGCGACAAAATGGAACATGGCTCAAAAACCGAAAACTGTAGGTTAGGTTAGGTTTGTATTATGACCACGTATAGCGGAGCGTCAAAATGCTTACATGCTTGCTTGCATGAACACTTGTAAATAATCTAGTATTAAATCAAATTTTTATAAGCAAAAGAGCCAGGATGGATTTGGGAAGAAAGTTTATTTAAGTAAGTATACCGTTAGGAAGAGCTGAGCCAAAATGAAGCGAGGGTCCAAAACCGAAAACTGTAGGTTAGGTTAGGTTTGTATTGTAACCACGTATAGCGGAGCGAGCGATGCGAGCGGAGCGTCAAAATGCTTGCATGCTTGCTTGCATGTCCACTTATCTCGTTTTCTGCATATGTTTTTATTCATAAATCATAATGCTTGTTTTGAGTTATACTGAGTTGAGTGTACATGCAAGCAAGCATGCAAGCATTTTGACGCTCCGCTATACGTGGTTACAATACAAACCTAACCTACAGTTTTCGGTTTTGGACCCTCGCTTCATTTTGGCTCAGCTCTTCCTATCTTTCTTCAATTTTCATTTCATCGAAAGCATTTTTTTTTCTGAAACCATAAAATAGTTTTGAATGTTACAACACAAACCTAACCTAACCTAATCTAAAGGTTATAATTTACAAAATGTCTGAAAAATGTATGATTTACGAGTAAAAATTTGTCAATGAAATGAAAATTTGACGAAATGCAGCATTCGGTGAAACGTTTGTCGACATTTCAAGGGTATCCGAGAAAAACAACTGTATCGATAATTAAATGTTATGATTGACAAGTTTATTGTAATTTATGATTCTGAATGAAAGAAATATGAAAATCAGCATTATGAGTACACACATAATCTTCGAGATGACATTATGAATTACGATGTTCTGAAAACTGTCTATTATGAACTCTGTTGGTAGTAAGTAGTACATGACGGATATACTATACGGATACGGTATGAAGTAAAAAATTCGGAAGATTGATGATTCTGACGACAAATCGGTAGTAGAAGAAAAATTCGGAGGATCAATTTTATGTGAGCCAATATGGGTAATTTGTACTATTCGGTAGTGATAAGACCGCCTGTTATCTATCCTTTATTTTACTATCTGTTTTTTGTAAGGTGTGCAGCACTAGTTATAACCCCGGCCACACACAGTCTGAATTCGGGTCCATATTGGCTCACATAAAATTGATCCTCCGCATTTAAGTTAAGGCGTATAAGAAGTACCTGCTTTCGTAAATCGCTTTGAAACTCCTAACCAGATTCAGGTGGCTTAAAAGCTTCTTATTAAAAGAAAACGGATGAGAAAGTTGCAACGTTTATAGCAGAAGCAGAGCAACAGGTCTCTAGTCTATTTATGCCATGTAGTCGTAAATCGACTAGATAAACTTGAAATTGACTTACAGCCGTTTGAGTGATGTGTGGGTCGTATTACGGACATGTCACAGTGAATCGTTCGCACTAAGCTCATAATAATAATTTGAAAGTTAATTAGTACATTAGTGCATTCGTATTACTATGCGATACCAGTGTTGATATCTGTCACACAAACTTTGTAATATTTAGCCTACCCACTCAATTGATTTTGGTAATGAAACGCTCCCCCGAATTAAACCCTCTAACTAAATATAGAGCTATAGCGCTACCTAAACCAAACTGTAGAGACGACGAACTGTAAGCTAATGAAAACCTACTGAAAGCTAAAGGAAACTAATGGAAAGCCTACTGGAAAATTATTGGAAAACCTAAACCTTTTCCTGCCCTACCTATACTGACTGAAACTGAAACTGCCCAACTGAATTAACCTAGCTAAACTAGCCTAAGCCTGAATCTAACCTAAGCTCTGAAATTAATATGAAATGAAATTATACTGTAAGGAATTGAAAACCCCAAGAAACTCAAACCATAACTATACTAGTAATTTACTAGTAGATAAGATTTTCCCTCTCCTACTATATTGAACTATTTACTTCTGAAATATTACCTAAAATAAATGGAAAACATTCTAAGAATTAAACTATATATTTTGAGAATTAAATTGGCCATGGTCGTGATCGTTAGTGGTATATAGGAACCCATTTACTCATTGTGTCTGTAGAACCCAAATCCTTTTTAAGCTGCTTTGGAGTCTTATAGAGTCTTGTTTTTGAATAAGTAACCTACAAGCTACTAGTACTAAACATAAAACAACTAAATCCTAATGTAGGTATGAGAGCTTAACTATTAATCTATCTTAATCTAGGAATAGACCTAATAGAACTTCTATAATATGGTGCAGACTTGAGAACCCTACATAATGTCTGTACTAAACATGAAATATTAAAGCCTAAAGTAAATGTGGAAGTACATCTATGAATCTATTTTAGTCTAGAATAAAGGATAATCTTAATGAAACCTCTATAGTATGATGCAGGTTTTATTATAGGATTATCTCCCAGTCACCCTATGAAGCTTAAGCCATACTAATAAGTCTAATATTTAATTCATGTAGAACTTTATGGTATGTAAACTTTAAATTAGAAATCTAAAACAAACAGCTAAAGTTCCTCCTATAGGATAGGTGAAATAAGTTTCATTAGTTGCTATATGAATAGTTAGTTTCTAAGATCTAAAATTACTAGGAACGAAATATATTATAGTCAATACAGTTAGGGACTAGCAAAGGCTAGATTATGGTGGAATGGAGAAGACATCTCAATGAGATTCCTCCTACAGGATAGATGAAATAAATTTCATTTAGTTGCCTACATGAATAATTAGGATTTCTAGAATCTAAAATACTAGGAATCTTTGAATATGCTATAGTCAATACAGTCAAGAACTAGCACAGGCTAGGTCGTAGTAAAATGATGATGGTAACCTTAAGGTGTATAAAAAAATAAATTATTTTAATTGGTAATGGTCCCCTACCAAACTAAGTGCGCGGAGAATGTCACTGAACGCTTTACCTATCTATTCCTAAGAAGCAAATCGAATTAAAGCGAACAGCGAGAGGATGGGGAACTCCGCACCTAATCTAAGCTGAACAAACCACTGTGGGACCTCTTTACATCTATGCATGACGTCCTATCCTAAGGCAAGTGTCAAGGGTCCATCTTTTGGGGGAAGCCTTTTGGCGCAGACTTCTTAAGTTAACTACACAAGGCCTACGCTAGGTTAAACTACCTGCCTAAACCTACAACTTGCTAAATATATGAAAAAGTTGAAGAGATTATGACATATCCGAGTGATGATATTATAATTATAATTGTTACAAGTCTAGAAACCTACCCATTCCTAACTAGTACCCTTCTAGTGAATTAACTACAGCTTCTGTTGTATTAACTAACCCCCAACAACCTCACTTGGTCTTAACTTCAACTCATGACTGAATAGTACTGTAAAGTCTTTGATATCTGAACACCAGAGCAAAAGGATGCACCGTTTATTTGATGGCTAACACCTTTAAGCCCGTGAGCACTCTAAGTGTTAGACTCGTTACAACCAACAGCACAAGCAGGCGGAATCAAAGCTTCGACGGCCTAGAAATCCCGAGAAGACAGCACTATTCAAGGTAACTTTACCTTGACATAATTTGTTTATTGAAGGATCTATTTATTGATCCGTTGGTAGATCATAATGAATTCCCAGGGCAATATTACCCCTAAATATGTAGATATCTGTAGGTATGTAGTTGTATTACTATTAATAGCCCAATTAGAAGTTGTAGTACCCCAGAGGAGTATCAAATGTCAAATAGGAAGCTGTATAATATACAAGCATTTATGAGAATGAGGAATCAAGTATTTCTATTAGAGTATAATTGATGAGAAGTGTAGCAGTCGAATATACAAACAATTGTTAGGTCTGTGATAAATCAGGAATTTCTATTAGAGTATAGTTGAAGAGAAGTATAGCAGTGGAAAACTGATAACTATAGAAATAGTGTCGTTCCAGTAAGAGGTAGTCATAGTGATATAATGAGTAGTCAATGTTTAAGTGCAGGCATCCGTTGTGATATTTATCGGATAATAGAGCGATCACATCCGTACAAGTCGCAGACAGGGCCCCAAGGTGTCCCTTACAGCTATTCAAACGCGATTATTAGCGTTGAATGAACTTTTGACATAATTTGTCATTGTTTACCATAAACTGATATAAACGGATTAAAAAAAAGAAGAAGTTTATTAAAAAAAAGTAAACGTTAGGTGTTGCCAGATTCTTCCTCATACCTCCCCATTACCCAAATAATCTAAAAAACCGGAAATAATAACCGTGGAATATAAAATTCCAATACGCAATTCATTTATCATATAATCCGTACCGCGAAACCAAGTTACGAAACACATATTTTAAAACATGACACACACACAATAAGTAGCAGAAACGTAGCAGAAAAAGGCATATATCAAATAGAATAGCACATTAACACAGTAAAACAGTATAAAAGCAACGGAATTATCAACTAGCACTCACCCGATTTAATCTGTTGAATTTAAACGGATTAAAACACACATGCACACCACATTAGCCATAAGATAATATCAGTAATAATTCAAATACGCGAGTCATTCATCCGGCGTGTAGTACCTAAAGATCCCTAAAAGGGAGGTAAATATCTATCGTGAGCTTCTGATTTTAAGTTAAGACTTCCATGAAGTCGCGGCCAGTGACCTAGGAATCTACTTTAGTTTTCATGAAGACGTTGACTCCATCTTGCAGCTAACATCAGGTTCTAATATTAAAATATAGTTTACATGAAGACGCCGACACACAATATAGTTCCACGACGTGATACCCAAAGGAATTCATCATGCAACAGTATAATACACACCCACATCCTAATTCTACCCCAAAGAATACAACTACTCACGCAAAGTTCCTATTAACTCTCTAAATCCCTCAATAATCCCCCACCGCTTCGCCCTCTGAGAATAATGCCTATACAACTGCAAAGATATTAGGTTCAGTCCGATAGATACAAACCCTGAGGTCACCCCACCAGCCAACTGAGGTTAAGTTGCCTTTTAAAAGCGAATTTCTTACGTTGTCACCGTTCGGTTTCAAAAATTCACTTCTAAAACCCCAAGTCTAGACTGGTAGGCATAAACCCCCGAGCTCCAATCCATCAACTGCCCCAAAACCCTCAACAGTAGCTATATATAAATCCCCAGTGATTATTTAAAGCACTCACCGATTGATGTATTCAGCTCCTGCTTAGCTGGTCCCGGAGTCTGGCTCTGGCTGGTTCTTCTTCTTCCTCGGTGGTTGGCTGCTCGAAGTCAAGTGACGAATACTGGTCGCGCTACGCCTTAAATAGCCCCCTAAATATCAATCTACCTTCTAATTATTTTAATACCCCAATGTTCCCTGGTTAATTCCGTTCTCCCCGCTCAATTTCCACAAAACTACCAAATCCCCTTCCATTAAAATTTATTTCATAACTGACATAATTTCCTTTTAAAATCTCTCAGCAATATATTTTTATATTTAATTATCCTCTCCTAATTTGTAAATATTTCACCAAATAACTACCCCATAAATGGGGAAAATGGAAAAATCGTCCCAATCTCGTTTAAGAAAGGTTTAAAAACGTTAAACCAATAAGCTAGAAATTCGACGTTTGCTAAGTTTTTTTATAGAGTCTCGAATGTATCCGCCTTTATGATTTTTATGATTTTTTAAGATTTTTTGACAACTTTCAAGGTCAAATTTGGCGCAAATCCATAATGCCCAAATCGCTCAGTACTAAAATTAAAAACTTCATTATATGCTTTATACATTTGAACCAGTTCCAATTAAGATTTTCAATCCTTTCTCTAGTTTTTGAAGCTCCAAAGTCAGGTCTGATTGGTTGATCTTCCGTATTTTGATTCCAAAATCTCAAAATCTAGACCTTTTCAGCTCCCAAAACATCCAAATTGTTAGTTTCCAAGACTAAAGCAATACAAATAATCCAATGACTCGGTCCAAAATATGTTATTTTATGAGTTCAAACTGTGTTAAAACCACGTGTTCCTTTGCAGAATGAAAACAAAATTCCTTTTTTTCCAGCCTAACTATTGTACCGCAATATCCAAAACTAAATAGAACGGATGTACCCAAGACCTGTAAGTACTAATATTGCCTTTTTACACAAATCCTTGGAAATTTTCCTTTGTACTCAAACAAGATTCAATTTGCTACTGAAACCTTTATAATTATCCCAATAAATTCTATTCACAATAGCATTCTTGTATTCTTGCGACGCCTAAACTTCCCTCCCCGTGTATTGTAGATGTTTTTCAATTCTAATTCAATCACTAAGTCTCTCATCAAACTAAGTTTGACTAAAACCAATCCACCGAACCCCTTAATAAAATTTCCTTACTAAACTAGATATTTCCTATAATTTTCAGGCTTCTGTTCTTTGTGAATTGTCAAGAATGATGAACATAGTGACCAGGCATCCCCCTCTGAAGGCTCTAAGTGGCATAAATATCCCACCATATAAGGTAAGTTATCTTTCAAACAATTATTTCTACTTATATACTTATTTACTCAAAATTGGTTTAAATTGTACTCTCTGAGGCATATGGGTAATTATTATATGATATAACAATTAAAAATACATACTTAATTCTACCTATTATGGTCCAGTTCTCATCCAAAGTTTAATATTAATATATGGTTCCTGCGGTTGAATTTGGCTTAATCCCATACTAAGCAAAGACAGCTCCATGGCTCCTAATGGCAATAATTATGATATATACATCATACAACTTAATTAATAACCATGATCTAGAATCAATTATCCAAATCCATTTCCCAACTTCAGTCTTGGCTGGGATTCGAACCCAGAACACTACCCCAAGTTGTACCTGCACTACTCATGCACAGAGTCTCCTAGAAAGTGTTATTTCTAATAAAAATAACTCAAATCCTCAAGACTTATGTATATTATCTAGACAAAATCCCCATTATGTTTCTAATATCCATTTTTCTATGCTTTCATATAGTTTATTATTGTTACTATAAGATTCCTGTTGATTTCTATAATTCCCTGTTGATTCAAAAGTTAATTCCTATAAGAAGATGAATTATTTCATTTAATTATTTTTAATTTATTCTTATCTGGATAACTCATAGGTTCCCCTGTTAGATTATCTAACTCCTATAGATTCCCTTTAATCTGAAAAGAATTCCCCCTACATACTTAAAAATTTTCCTGATTTTTCTTATGCATATTTCCTTGCAAATATTTTAATTTTCTATTTCATTTCCCTTTCCAGTGTGTCATGAAAAATCCTTCCAGTTAAGTGTTACCTGGGCTGCAGACTGAAAAGCTTAAAGCATAGTACTGAAATTCATGAAGTAGAGGTAACTTTTATATTTTATTCTAATAGTGTTATCTTGATTGTTACAAGTCTGATCTCAAAACACTACCCTCAGCTGTACCAGTCCTATATTAAGTTCTAGGCCCCCTTGAAAGTACTATTTATTCTAAAAATAATTCAAAATCTCAAGACTTATGTATATTATCTAGACAAAATCCCCTATTATTTTTCTAATATTCATTTTCCTATGCTTTCATATAATTCATTATGGTCCCTGTAAGATTCCTTTTATAAATTAACTAGCTACTTCCAATATATTCCTATCTGGATATCCCATAGATTTCCCTGTTAGGGTACCTAACTCCTTATAGGTTTCCTTTAGTCTTAAAAGAATTTCCCTAATATTTTTAGAATTTTCCCTGACTTTTCTTATGAATATTTCCTTGCAAATATTTTAATTTTCTGTATCATTTCCCTTTCCAGTGTGTCAAGAAAAATCCTTCCAGTTGAGTGTTACCTGGGCTGCAGACTGAAAAGCTTAAAGTACTGTACTGAAATTCATGAGATAGAGGTATCATTTTTATTTTTATTCATTAATACTGTCTTGATCGTTACAGTAACTACAGCTACAGTCAACGCTCTTATTATCACTACATAGTATAAAACAAAGTCGCTTTCTCTGTCCCTATGTCCCTTTGTATGCTTAAATCTTTAAAACTACGCAACGGATTTTGATGCGGTTTTTTTTAATAGAGTGATTCAAGAGGAAGGTTTATATGTATAATACATGCATAATTTATCAGCATTGCACCCGTGCGATGTACTTATATGATGGAAATGTATGAACCTGCTCCTGCTCTTATTTAATAGCAACAATGATCACGCCCTCACCTGACGTTATGACATTCCATAAGGACTATCTCTGCCCTACATAATCTTGCCATGTTATTTTGCGCTCTGTAAGGTTTCTTTTGTTTTAATACTTATATTTGAAGAAAGTTATTTTCTTTTGTTTAATTTATCAGTTTATGGGCCCAGCCCTACCTGTACAAGTTATTTAGTCAATTTGTGCAGTTTTAAAATAGTAACGAAAATAATTTGTTAACTTAACCTCAAAGTTAGTTCGGTCGCCGGAATTTTTTTCAGCTTGCGTATAACAAAGTATAAATAATGGACTCACGCAATCATATGATGACAATTGAAAAGCTCACTGGCCGTGACAACTGGACAAGCTGGAGTTTTGCCGTCAAAGCTTACCTACAACATGAGGACTTGTGGGAATGTGTGGAGAATGAAACAACAGACTCAAAGAAGGATCTTAAAACGAAATCAAAGCTTATACTCTTAGTGGACCCTATGCTATATGTTCTCATACAAGAGGCAAAAACAGCGAAAGAGGTTTGGAACAATTTATTACATGCATTTCAAGACTCAGGTTTACTCCGTAAAGTCGGTTTATTGAAAGACTTAATAAATACTACATTAGAAACAAGTACAAGCGCGGAAGATTACGTAAATAAATTAATGTCATCAGCTCATAAGTTGCGAAATATATCATTTCAAGTGGATGATGAGTGGCTCGGGACACTGATGTTGGCAGGCTTGCCAGATGTTTACAAGCCAATGATAATGGGCATAGAGAGTTCGGGTATAAAAATTAGTGCCGATTTAATCAAAACTAAGCTCTTGCAAGAGGTAACGAAAACAGACACTACCGCTTTTTACACAAACTCCAAAAATGTCAAGCCAGGTTATTCATCCGAGTCAAAATCAAAAGGCCCCCGATGCTTTCAGAGTAATAAGTATGGGCACTTAATTAAGAATTGTTGGCATAGGAAAAATAAGTCTGAGGTTAGAAATAAGAAAGATAATAATGTTTTTATAGCAGCCTTTTCAGCCATGCAGGTGAATGATACATTGAACTGGTACGTGGATTCTGGCGCATCAACCCACATGACGATGCACCGGGAATGGTTGGTGAATGAGACAGCTCCACCTGTTAACCACATAAGAATAGCTGACAACAAGGTGATACATGTCGAAAGCTGTGGTGATGTTATAATACAAGTACCCAATAAGACTGGCAGTGAAGCAATCCAGGTGAGAAATGTTCTATACCAGAATTATCCACAAATTTGCTGTCTGTGAGTAAGGTAATTAAAGCAGACTGTAAAGTAGAATTTAATGTTGATGGCTGTCAGATAAAAAATCAAAATGGGCAAATGGTAGTAAGTGCTACACTGATAAATGATTCCTACAGACTTAAAGCTTATAATAATGAGCACCGAGCGATAGCAGCTTCTACAGAGACTGATACCTACTTGTGGCATCAAAAAATGGCACATTTAAATTTTAATGATGTTGATAAAATGCCAAACTGTACTACCGGCGTCAAATTGTCACCGCAATCTGAAAGTTGTGTACGTGTTACATGTTTAGAAGGAAAACCAACCAGGAAACCTTTTCCAAGTAATGGCTCCCGGGCAAAAGAATTGCTAGAGGTCATCACAGTGATGTATGTGGTCCGCTACAAACCACATCAATTGGAGGTTCAAGGTATTTCACAGTTTATATTGATGACTATTCACGTAAAGTCTTTGTGTATTTTATGAAAAGCAAAGCGGAGGTATTTAATAAATTTATGAAATTTAAAAGTCGAGTAGAAAATGAACTGGATAAAAAGATAAAAGTATTTCGAAGTGATAATGGGAAGGAATATGTCAATAAAACTTTTGATGATTATTTAAAAGAAAAAAATCATTTATTCAACAGTAAATAATGCATAAGACAAAGTGTAAAAGTCAAATCCGCAACGCAGGCACCGTCAAAGAGAATACAAAAATCTAATCAGCAACAGGCTTCGTCAAACAACACACCAATAACGTGACATCTGCAACAGGCTTCGTCAAAGTTGTGGATCGATAACAAATATCTTGGAAGGTGAAGAAGGACTTAAAAAGGCTCGCCCCGAGTCGCACCTGGCCCAAACGTTCCCATTACACTGGCAGCGTTCCCACGTTGTATGGCCAATGAAGAAAAATGGTATATTGCACCAAACTTCAAATCGCTTTCTCTGTCCCTATGTCCCTTTGTATGCTTAAATCTTTAAAACTACGCAACGGATTTTGATGCGGTTTTTTTTAATAGATAGAGTGATTCAAGAGGAAGGTTTGTATGTATAATACATGCATAATTTATCAGCATTGCACCCGTGCGAAGCCGGGGCGAGTCGCTAGTATTATATAAAATAGAGTTCAACCTGAATTTCGAAGCAAGGAAGCATGTGAGTGGCTACAGAAGCAATGCTGGCTAACTTACCCGCAAACCCACCTAAGTTGATTTTGATATTACATAAGCCCTGAAACATTTTTTCCCCACTAATAAAAGTTGTCAGCTCAGGTGGCCGCGTCGTTATGGTCGTAGTCATAAATCAGAAAATAAAGCAGACACATTTACCTCAAAGGACCAGGCTAAGAAAACCCCAAAGAAATATTCAGAATGCAACCTTTGAGAGCTCTTCATAAATTGGACCTGTGGTTAACTTGAACTATTACACCTTTAGGATTAGCTCTTGATTAAACGTATAAATTTTGAAAAGTAGGCAAGTGAATGTTCTGGAATTACATTTCAAAGTGTAATCGGAAAATTATTCGCGAAATTGGCTGATGAGTGATGATGTAAAGGTTTGGGCATTTTAGTGGAACACGTTTACGACTTTATTCACGTGTAAAAATATTAAATCCCGTATGGTTATAATAATTTTTAATTGTTTAATTCCATTAAATCCAATCCATTTGTTTCAAACTTTAGAGGTTCAAAGTTCCTCCTTGTATGTAAAGGTATGTGTGGACCTTTACATACAAGGAGGAACTTTGTTTTCAGGGCATATAAAGGTAAGTATTTATTAGCTGTCATGTGGTTCCTCAATAAAATTAATTATAACTACTTAGTCCACGTAGATATTCAGACTTATTTGTTATATACCTTTTATAATTAAATTATATATTAATACAAACAGCTGTCTACTGAGCTGACGGCCCTGGATTCGAAACCCAACAAAGTCAAATATTTGTTCCTGGGTTATGGTTATTATCTATAAATTAGTTATTTATATTTTCGTCCAGTACATTGTACAAGTACCTATTGCTTTATTTGGGGCTAGATCGATTTGTGTAACATTGTCCATCAATATTTACAGTACTCATTTTTTGTTTCAGATAAATTTTACTGTAAGAAGTAATAAGTGAATTGGTAAGTAATTTTGATTATCTAACATCGGAAATTGAAAATCAACCTTTATCTCTAAATGTAAACAACTTTTCCTGCAAGCCTCTTTCCGAGGTATTTCCTCAAACAAGGATGATAAACGAATTTACCGAAACGGTCCAAGGACGAATTTCCAGCGTAAACATTTATAATCCCTTGAAGGGGGCATCGATAAACAGCTATCTTGGTTTAAACCACACAAAAAGGAACTTTGAGGAAAATCTACCACAGTATTCGCCGTAAGATGATTTGATAAATCGAATATTCGCAAAAAAATTAGGGATATTGGACAATTAGACAAAATGGGGAAGAAATGACACTGGTCAAAAGTATATTAATTTAAACTTACATGATTTTCACACAGAAATTCTTTATTTTAATCAATTAATGCCATGATCCTGAGGATTCGTGCGTCATCATGTCTGCTCTTATTCACAGGTGGTTGATAAGGGGATTTCCAATGAAAACGTACATTATTTAGGGAAATAAGACATAGAAAACACGCACACAATATATAATTATAAAAATATTTCCCCTTACCAGAATTGAGATCGGGAACCTCGAGGCCAACCATGTCGTCAATTGTGAAAAAAAAAACGCAAAGCATTTTAATGCAATAGCTGCATGGATTTATCCGAAGAATAGATACTAACTATTATCCAGCGAGTCGCTTGGGACACCGATACCCCACTCAATGTACCTCCGTCTCAATATCCATTAAGTGAGGCCCTCCGGCGTCACCGGGTTTTGCTTTTCTGTTTCTGTTCTGATTTAATTGAGAACACATTTACCTCTTAATAGATTTTTATTTACTTAATTAGAGGCAATTGGTACAGAGTTTTTTTCTGTGTCTGCTCTGTCTACAATTTTATTTTTAGAATTCACATTACAAACACTTAATACACACACATTTAATATACATGATGATTATCCACCGCTTAAAAACAATAAAATATTCCCGGTGTATATCAGCTTCAATTTAATTTATTTAGGAGTATGTAGGTATATCAAATTAAAGCCTTCTTTGGAATAATTTATTCATTTATATCAAATAAAATAAATTATATTCATACTCTCAATGCTTATATCCAAGTCAAGTCGTGACCTTATCAGGAATAGAAACGTTGTCGAAATATGCAGAAATTGTTCAATGTTAACTTTCGGTATTAAAAGTTGCACTTATTTTACATTTAATAGAACTATATGGCAGCTTTACATGCTCCCCGCCTCACGTGCGCTTCGGGAAGTTAAGCGTGCTGCGCTCAAGATTCAAAGTGGTGAGTTTGGTCTTTAAAATCTCATTCAATTTTTTTAGCAACAACGTTATTATTTCATCAGATACAAAACTTTTTTCCCGACTGTCTTCATTCGCTTGTACCCAAGTAAAACAGTTTAAAATACCAGCAGACATGTTTTGGACTCGTGACGAGTGCCTATTTACTTTTCTGATGTAATGACCCGTTCTAAATCTTATTCGTGTCTGAGTCTCACGAGAGTTTAATGTTTATAACATTGTACATTCCTGTTCACGAACTAATTACGACTTTTTCAATAATGCAAGTGCTCGGCAAAGCCTCACAAGTGTTCTTTATAATCCGGGGTCAAGTTTAAGTAACAATAAAGTGGAGCCAGGTAACAACTCTTGAAATTCTGTGAACATTTCGACCTGTATTTTCCAAGGGATTTTCATAATTTAATTTTCCTTACCTTCCTAAATTACTTTGGTAAGTAGATGTCTAATGCAATACCTGTTTTTGTTAAATTAAACTTGTCTCTTGTTAATAATTCATGTTTTTAATTATGATTTTCAAACGCAACGTGTTGACAATAGCATAGCATAGTAATTTTTATTGTTGGAAGTGCAAATAGTTTGTATGTTTAACAGGCAAAAAAAAAATTACACCAAGATTGGATTAGTAACAATAAAAGTATAAAATATGAATGGCTCCTTTTAGTGGATAATTACTTTGCCAAACCTCCACGGCTGACGCACGTGAAATGTATAAAAAATACGTACATTTGATTAAGTTTTCCTGTGGTTTTTTGAGCAGCAAAATGATTAAAACATTTAACATAAGTACTGTACGAATACAATTAGGTGTTGAATCCTAATTAGAAAAAGAGTACAGGATATTACCAACAAAATGCATGTACACCTGCGGGACTAATGATGGTTGCTTTTATCATGCGATAAATGAGTGACAAAGCATTCGTCGCGTTTTGACAAAATGCGAGTGTGAGTGACAGAGATGCTTTGTCACTTATTTATCACGTAATAAACGAAGCCATCACAGGGACATGGACGCAACTAAACGGTGGCCGCCGTGTTGATACTTTAATGTTCTGCCGTACCATATCGTTGGTGCGCGCGGGTTGCCTTACATCACCGTCTAGTGGGGATTGTCTGTGAATAAATCACTCATTATTCATTCATAAATGATTCATTATCATCTCACTGCGTAAACGCACCGTCACCGTGTTGAGCAGTGGTGTGGTAGAACCGTAAGTTATGCTCACCTGCGTATATCTACATGCAAAATCCCTATCCAGAAATGAACATACAAGTAAATACAAATTACCACCAATCAGGATAATCCTCCTCACGTGTTTCGCTTTATCTCGGAGTAGCAAATTAACCATCATGTTATTATAATTACATACACAGGCTCATCGATAAGGCTGCCTATCCACAAACGCGAAGCGGAGCAGAGATGGATAAAATGGAACGATCACATTCCTCAGATTTAACTTGTCTTGGGTGCACAACGACACAACCTGTTTTACTTTTTTTTTTTATTCACAGACTGACCGGCGATTGACCTCAGTATCACCTGATGGAAAGTGACTACGGGATCGAGGATGTAGCTCGCTGGTTCAGTAATAGCCTATTCACTCTTACCTTGAAGATACATTTTTTTTTTGGAAATACACACGATGGGAGCGAGTTCCATTCCTTAGCGGTTCGCATTAGAAATGATGAAGCAAATCGCTTCGTGATAGCAACTACCGTGAGTCTCAGACATATTAAAATACATAAACGGGTTTACTCACGTCGTAGAAGTCGAATAACGCTCGACATTTTTCGAATCGGTACGCGATTCATCATCAGGAGGCATAATCTGATTAATAGTTACATCTTCTCTGCTCCTCTTCTGTGGGCAGGCAGCTGAAATTACTTTATGCTAAAACTTCGTATATTTATTGAACAAACACATGGGTGTTTAAGGATGGTGATAATAACGTTACATATAATTTCACTAGATATAACAATATTTGATATAATGTTTCATTCGATATAACAACAATAAGTATAATTCATTGGGTATAATTTCAATTAAGTAGTATATCAAAAGACATTTGATATAACGTTTATATTCGAAAGATAACCTAACTCTCCTCGCTTCGCTCGTCGTCGTACCTAACCGTGAGTCTATTGCAGTTTAACCTTTTTTTTAGCAGTTTGACTATTTAATGAGCCTATATACGTATTAATATATCAAATGATCATTATACCATATGATATTAATATGCCGTATGAAATTATAACAAATGTTGCTATATTATTTTTCGTTTATAATACTTGATCGTTATATTGACCAATATTATATCATAAATTGTTATAGTGAACGTTACGCCCCCAAACACATATAGATACTTGCTATGGAAATGACTAATATTACTAATTAATTGAACCGTTAAGGATGCTGCCAGAATATGCACATGTAATGGCTGAATAAACTAGGTCAATACGCAATATTGAATGGAACATTTTCGGGTCAAGTACGCTAGGCTATTTATAGAAGGTGCATCCAAGGATTGCGGGCCCGTACGTGTAATTTCATGGCCAGCTTGGTTACCTATATGCACTTGTGGCTATTCGGCTAATGGATACTCTACCATAATGATACTCTCTGCGTAGGCCTACTCTGGACGTTGAAATAGATACCTTAGTTTAATGAAATGTTGCAACTCAGATACAAACACTACAGAATACAAAAGATTCTTTGGGAGTTTCTTGAATGCTGGCTCAGAACTTCATCGACCGAGCGAGGGACGCCTCTCCGTTTCAGTTTTCTTATGATATTATTAAAACTATCGTGAGACATCTTTAATAATTATAAAATAGGTTTAAACTCACGTAAAAATTGTCAGGAACGGCCCAACATATTTCGAACTCGTATGGAGCTCTTCATCAGGGACAGCTATCCGTGCTGCTACGCGACTCACGGCCCACTGCACTGGTATATGCTTTCTTATGTTCGGATGTCCATTATTTCGGATATTCTCGCCTATAGGTTACCTTTCTCAACCAATCATCGTATTTTTTTGTGAACAGATTCGATAATTTAAGAAAAGTTGAAAATTTCATATAAATTTGGCTGAATTTGGCTTAGTGTCCGAGATATTAGCATTTTGTATGTAAATAATTATGTGTGATTGATTATGTAGGTACTCAGTGCATTACGGACTTTTGATAACAACGTTGCCGTTTTCAAATCTGGGCGTAGTGCGGCATAGCGTAGACCAACGTATCCCAAAATGACGTGTCACTCATAAAATTGATTTGTCTCGAAAAAATATCTACTTTTACGTTAGATCTTTTTCATCAAGATAGATAGATAGAATACGCTTTTCATCACATGTCATTTGCTCGTAAAATATGGTATTACATGCATTGGTACTGAAGAACAAAGGCCTATATAGTTCCCGCGGGAGTTATGGTTTTAGTTTTAAAAATATAGTACGCACTCGCAGACTACTTCAGACTAAGGAGGTTTCAACCCAGCCAAGGTTTTTGTTGTATCAACAAAACTTGCCTACCAGCAAATTTTATTGTGTATTGAATTAATATGGTATATGTAACTGCATTAATATTTATGTTTTACAATTATTTAAGTGTATTTTGCAATTGTTTTATTAAATTTAATTTTGAATTAGCATTACAATCTGGCAGTATAGCCTATCAAGTTTCTAAACTAAACGCAGTTCTTAGCATTATCTGTGGTAGACGACATAAAAATAAAGAAAAAAAGTTAAATATTATTGGTTAGATACTATTTAGTTTTGTAACAAAATTACAGTTCGATTTAAGTTTTTTAATATTACGGTGTTAATTATTGCTGCATAATATTGTTAATTGTTATACAGTGCGACCACAAAGAGTAGAAATTAAAAAGTGGCAAGACTGTAGTGTCGTCCCCGTTTTCTTATATTGATTAGAAAAGGAGGACACTACACAGTGTTGCCACTTTTTAAAATCTACTCTTTTTGGTCGGACTGTAGATAGTAAGATTCTGTGTACATTTGTTTTCTGTTTTAAGCTGATGGCCGTTTTGCCAGTGCTTATAGTAAATTAAAAAAAAATATACAGAAAAAAGTTAGTTGTCAATCGTTGTCGTTTAATGTTTATTTTTTACTTATTTATTTGTTATATACTCCCAAATGTGATGAAAAATATTGTGTGTATGGCGGGTAGTAAGGGGATTACAAACTCAGGACATTAAAAGCAATATACAACACACACAATATACTATTATTGCGCACCTCAACAAGAAAGAAATACGAACACAAATAACACATTGCATTACAATAGAGGTAAGCAATAGAAGATCTTCTTTGCTAAAGAGCGATCTCTACGAGACAACCTTTGGGTGGCGGATTAATAAACAAGATAAGCCACTCTTATTGACTTTTACACACAGCTTGAAGTAACATTTCTTATTCTAATTTCTGATCATCTCAGGAATCATACGCTACTCAAATTGACGACGGCACGACGCGGTTAGCCCGGCGGTCCCGGGTTCGAATCCCGGCCAAGGCAAATATTTGTGTGATGAACTCGAATATTTGTGCTTGGGTCAGGGTTGTTCTATGTATTTAAGTATTTATTTATCTATATAAGTATGTATATCGTCGTCTAATACCCATAACAAAAGCCTTCTTGACCTTAATTTGGGACTAGATCGATCTGTGTGGGGTTGTCTGATATTTATTTAGTATTATTTATTTATTTATACGCTGTTAAAAACAGTCCACCTTGTAACCGTGATTATATTATATACGTATTATATAATATTTTGTTGTTACACATAAGCAGCTTTTGTGCATATAAATCTCATGAAAGCAGCTTATATCGATGTTAACGGAACAAACAGTAAGACAAACTTTCCGCATCGCGCTGGCAATATTAATGATGAGTAGTTTGTAATACATTTCCCAGAGGAAAATTATAAGCCGATAACATTATTACGCGCACACCAAAGATTATGCGGTAGGTTAAATAACTAATTTTATAAATTATCTAAATATACTTTGCGTAGACGACATCTATTCAATATACAAGTACCTGCCTATGCAATAGGCATGACGAAAGAGATGTCAATCGATTCTATTTTTTATTGGAATCAAATTTCTATATGGGACTAACTACACTTAGACTGCTCTAAAAGTCAGAAATGACAGTCAAAATTCAACATAAAAAAAAAAAAACAACCGCTAATATAAACGGTGCATGCGCATTCGCCACCACCCTGTGACGTCATTTTCGGTTTTTTATGGAGACAAATAAGTAATTTGCCATTTTCACTGTGAAAAGTATGCTCAAGTTCATCGTTGTGATATAATTATTGTTTTGTTAAGTTATGAGCATTATGAAAAAAAAATCTTTTGGATAAAAAAAATGCCTAACTTTGATATCACAATACAATACAACAATACTTTATTGCACACCAACAAGGAAAATATTACATGAGAAATCATAAATTAAAGAATGGTAGACAATAGGCGGTCTTATCGCTAAAGAGCGATCTCTTCCAGACAATCTTTGGGTGGCGGAGAAAACAAAATTAAACAGAAAATAGTAGGTGGTGAGATAAAAACTTAGTAATTTGAGAAATAATAAATAAACGACAAACAAGATATTAAAGACAGAGAGGTCATACACATACACAAATAATATCTATAATTATATATAAATATACATAAACGTACATACATACAAAAAGGAAGAATGAAAAGAATATCACAGCTAACATTAGACTTGTAATGAAAAATGACAGCATAGAATTATTAAAGGATTAGGCTACGGTAGAGATAAATAGTGATCATTAAGTTTATATTTAAAAATTGCCAAAGTTTTAGCTTGTCTTAGATCCAGCGGAAGGGAGTTCCACAGTAAAATAGCTTTCACAGTAAAAGAATTAGAATAAAATTTTGACTTCGATGCCGGAACAGTGAGTATACAATTTTGAGCGGACCTTGCAGATGTGAGGTAACTAAAACGATCTTTAAGGTAGCGGGGAGTTGCAGGGTTAAAAAGAATATTATAGAGAAGTGTGTGAAAGTTACGCCGAAGACGGATAGGGAGCCACTTGAGTTGTGAACGGAAACTGGAAACATGGTCGTACAGTTTGCGTAACCCAAATATGAACCTAATGCAGATGTTTTGAAAACGCTCAAGTTTGTTAAGCTACTCCTCGGAAAGGTCAATATAGGAAATATCAGCGTTATCTAAAATAGAGAGGAGTAATGTCTGAGCAAGCGTAATTTTAGTAGCAATGGGTAGGAAATAACGAAGCCTCCTCAGAGAACCTATTTCTGTTTTTTTTTTGTTTAATGACATAGTGAGCTAATTTTATTCATCAGTCGTCATCCCAATTATTGTGAACACCTTTATTGTGACGCTATAGGCCACGAATGTAGCGGCTTTTGGGATATAATTATGTAACAGCAATATCTTGACTGTACATAAAATGTATGCAATTATTATTAGTTAGATCTACTACCTTTTAAAGTAGCGCGGCGACACACTATAACTTTTAAATAGATTATAACTTCCAAAACGCCCGAACACGACAGAAACGAAAACTATGACGTCATCGACCTACTCGTATACGTTAAAATTGCATAATTTCATTTATTTTTTATTTTATTTTATGTTGACAACATTTCATATTTATAACAGGTGGAAGTTAATATAGAGATCGACAGGGCTTTATGTCGTGTACCTTAAAAAAAAATCTTTAAATTTATTCTTCTGTATTTAAAGAAATATAAGAAAATACATCAAATAACTGCAATCTAAGACAATACGGGCTGAATAGGGTTGTTGTCTAAACCAAAGAGCGAAAAAATATATATTTATTTTATTTGGCGTTGACAGATGACAGATGCATACCGAGTTTTATTAAGTTTTTTTTTAATAAGAAAACCGACTATAGTAACCGTTCCATTAAGTTCTGGTTTTGGTGTTGCCACATTTTAAAATGAGTATGTTTTTATAAATTAATAATAAAATAAATAATCATCTCAGAAAATAAATAAAAACCGAGATTACTTCATCTTCTTAAGCAGAATTCAGAAAAGTAATAAAATGATAGTCTTAAAAATATGAAATGTTGTCAATTCTGTGTAAATTTTGAACATTATTTTGAGTGGTTGATGTTGATTAATTTATTATCATCAGGAAAGTAGCCTTATTTTCAAATTGTATTTATTCCGCTCTGTTAATACCTGTCATTTTACAGGGTAATCTTGATGACTAACAGGGCACCTTAAAATTGGGAAAACACATCTGCACTCATTCCCCTTGTAGGTTATCAAAAATTAACAGCAACGGTGAATTATTCCACGTCTGAATAATTGACGTTACTAACACACAAATATCGAGTTGCTCATTCCACATGGCAGTCTGACATGCCTTGGACGGACAACGCGAAACAACTTGCTTATTACACTAACACTGAAACAATTACCGAAAACTGTGTGCTCTACTTAATTTAGACACAAACACTTAGCATAATGAAGAATTAATCGTTCGGCCCATAACATTTGCATGAAATCTGCATTTTCTTTCCAAAAGCGAAGAAAGCTTAGTTAAGAATAAGCGAGCAAATGCAATGAAAACGCTTCACGTATAGAAAAAGAAAGGAATATAATGAGGCACAAGTCTGGGGATAAATTCGACTCTTCTAATGACAGACGTCCGAGATGTATTGTATTTAACGATGTGATCTATTTGAAGTAACCAACCATTATAACATTTTCTTTTTTAAATTGATAAATTTATCAACTAAAAACTATAAGAAGATCATAATATGAATAGCTCGATGTATGAGTGAGTAGAATTTAGAAAATACAGTCAAAAGTGCTATTGCTACGTATGAATGCAAATTTACCGTTCCCTACTAACTGAATTATTATACGAAGTTGTCAGGGTGCGCAATATTAAATAATGACGTAGAAATTATATCCCTCGTTTTCGAATCGAGTAGTACTACTATACTATAGTTTTCATATTAACGTGGGAAAATCAGTAAAATTAAAGATTCTTTATCAACAAGGTCGTTCAAAGCCACTTTATTCTCCAGTACAATAAAATAGTGGCCCCAAATAACAAATAAATCAAAGTCAATACCTTATCAACTAACAAAATCAAAGAACCGAGATCACAATCTGAGCAGTTTGGTGTTTGAGTGAGTTTTCCTCTCCATTACGTGTATTAGATGAGATTAGGTATATGGAGCACTTATCTTAACGGCAATAGCCTCAATAAGGCTAAACTTACTCAAGGGGTGAAAGAAGTTTTAGGTACGAGCGCCAAGTAAGTCCTTCAAATAACTTAGAGTAAAAGTGTATGAGAGTAATTTCTTTGAATATTGTGCTATTTTTGCGCGTTAGTTAAAACATCAGGAATCAAATAATTAATACGTTTAATTTATTTATTCAGAATTGTTTTTAAAAGAAGTGTTTAGGGTTCTGAGAAAAATTGTACCGATATTATATTTTTCTCCCTTATTAATCAGTAACAGGAGTTTAACATGGGTGGTGGTTATACTTCTACTTTATGATTGATTTTAACTAGGGTAAACCTCGGACTAAAGTAACATTTTGCTTTTGTGCTTCGACATCGAGCTATCTATATTTATGCATTTGTTTAATTTAATTTGGTTTTCTATACTTTTTAACACATAGGCACATACTATTTGTATAGGTTAGAGTTCGATTCCTTATAATTACAAGGCATTGAAAAATAATGTAAATTCTTACTATTGCTTTGGCCCTCATGCGTGCAACTCTCCGTGACGCCACCTATGGTCCCACCGGAAGATCACGATATAGAATCAAGCTACATGACCTACAAGATACAGACTGACCTCTAGACGATGTTGTCAAGCTACGTACACGTCCGTTGGTTCGAGTGCCCGTGCACGCCAGCACACACACGCTAGGCGCTGGGACAGTGCGCTGCCTACAGCCTAGCAACACGATGTCAGTTACAGCCGTAAGGCTACCAAGTAAGCCACCATTTCTGATCTGATCTGATCTGCTAGCATCATGCTGAGGTGGGACCTTTTCGTGGCACCGCCATAATAATATTATAGTTGCCTATTGTTTCTTTTTAATCACTAATTACGTTTTATGGTCACATCACGAATACATTATTTATTTCTTTCTTTTCTTTCTTAATTTAAGACTTAGAATGAAAGTAAAATGCTTATAAACGAAAGTAGAACTCATGAAAGGCATGTTTAAAAAAAAAACCGGACAAGGGCGAGTCCAACTCTCGCACCGAGGTTTCCGTACAAACTATGAAAGCATCAGTGTAAGAGAATCGTTAGTTAGTTATGTATGTAATGCTTCCCTTGTGTTTGTGACGCTACTTTACAGACATTTTGTCACGTTACTTTTGTACCCAACCTTATTTTTCTCATTAAAAAAAAAAACTGAATTTCTTACACAAAATTAAATTATAACACTGTAAATAACGAAATAACAATCTTGATATCACGACCCATGATAAATACGCGCTAAATAAATACATTTTCAAGTTTTATATTAGGGATGTAAAATCATGTTTGGTCTCATAATTCTATTTGAGATGACATACACAGATGATGCATGGACACAAGCAGAGGAACGTTATTCACTAACTCTGTTCGACTAAATGTCGCATTACGATCAATGGATTACTTAACAGCCTTTATTACTATCGGCCCGCCGTTACAATTATCCCCGGTCGCCCCTACTAAACCTACATTACTTTTGAAATAAACTGACGTAAACCTACCGATGATTGGACAAGACACCACGGGTGAGCTTGACATAATTGTATTGATTTTATTATTATCATATTCTCTTCAGCAGTGTCAATCTACGTTTTTATGTCTATTATAATAAGCTGCGTCAATAAAGAATTGATTTTGGATCGATCGCTAGCTTAATAATTAAAGTGTTCAATAATAAATAATTAAATCAGAAGGTTTACGTACACAGTAGCGAAATCGTATAAGATTCAGTATCTTTGGAGTTATTTATTTTATCAACTAAATAAACCTACCTTATTTTAAAAATAAACTGTTGTAAACCTGCCGATGATTGGACAAGACGCCGCGGGTGCAGGGTAAACGGACCTATTTCTGACTCGTATTATTGCCGGTTGATTAACTTCCTTGCCGACTTTCAAGTTGCCCCGAATTTCGCCGATGACGTGTTCGATAAGGCCTGCCCTCCGGACCGTGAAATAGGATGCTTGACACGATTGTATTGTTTTTATATTATGTTCTTCAAAGTCAATCTACGTTTCTATGCCTTTGTAAGCCACGTCAATAATGAATTGGTTTTCTAGGTGGCTGGATATACAGGGTTCTGTGTTTCACTATTAATTAATTTTCATTTGAATATTGTCATAGTGATACGAAGGCTACTTTTCACTACCCTCAGAATGTAATAGACAAATTGTAATATTGAACCAATGAAAAGTCTTTTTTGCGATAAGTCCTCCGATTGTAATTTTCCCATTGTACACAGTATTATTTTATCCCTCTGTAATGATTTTCATTAAAACAATAACACAATTTCATCAGTCATGAAAGACGACAAATTTGGAAGTCTTTTTTCGTCTATAAAGGTACCTTCTATACTACTTCTATATGCCCGTCATCCACTTGTCAAATCAAACTCACTCAACAAATCATTGTTACAAAGATGAATGTATTGGCTCGTGTCAAAAATGGAGTTTATTTAACCATCCTTAATCTACATAAATAATGAAATAAAACTTAGCCCATTAAACCCACTTACTGTTTAGTCGCTAAGTAGTTAAATATTTGCTGAGGCACTCAGTTTCCCACATTTACACTAAGCTTTAAACTCCATTTGTCCCTTTGATCCTTTTAAAAATCAATCACGATTTGGACGGACCCGCTCAAGAAAATGTGTTAATATTTTTTCCTTTGAATTTATAAAAGACATTTGTCTTTTCCCTTTTAACTTTCCCTGGCTAAGCTCCCGGAAACGGTTCTTTCAGAATCAGCATTTTCCCTTCTTTAACATACGTTTTTATTCCATCATAAATCAATATACCTATTTTATAGATGGGATGGCAAAAACACAGCGCCATTTAAAATGCATTGATTTGCTGATGTCAGAATCTCCATGTTGTCTTGCGGTAATATATGGAGCGACCAGTGTGGTGTTTGCTTCCAGATGTGGTTTAATGACCATCACTTATTTAAAATACTGGCTTATAAGGCCTTATGATTTCACACCGTAGATCGGTACTTCCCAATCTGATGCTATGGCAGGTCTTGGTTTTGGCAGCGGGTCTTAGAGCAGACTGGTTCAACTGGTTAAAGCCGAAACGTTGTTGTCGGTGTTAAGCCTCAAAAAATCGATGGAAGCGACGGCAGAAGGTACCATTCACTGCAACTATTGGCGTACTTTTTATCCAAAAATCTGCACCCCAATTGGACACAAACTAAATACTTCCAAATATGACGTTTTATTAAAACTTATATTTGGAGCATTGCTCTGTATGCCTGCGAGACGAGGACCATGACACAACGAGACAGAGAAAGGCTTGAGGCAATCGAGATGTGGTGCTGGCGAAGAATGAAGGGAATAGGCTAGACAGAAAAAGTCACCGATGAGGAAGTATTGGAAAGGTCTACCCTTTCTCCTCTAGGAGAAGAGACAATGCTAACGTAACTCTAAAAGGGAAAATGGTAGCCCACTTAATACGACACGCCGATCATACAGAAGATAATAGAGGGAAGAATTGAGGGAAAGAGAGAAAGAGGAAGGCCGGGGATTAGTTATTTGGAAAAAGGTAAACGATGCGTCATATCAAGAAGTGAAAAAACTGGCGTTAAGTAGAATGGACTAGAGAACTGCACCGACAAGAGTAAAACTCGTTCGTTACAGCTTCCGCCCTCATTTTTTTTCGTAATGGAAACCACATCCGTGGTTGGAAAGGGGAAAAAAAATCAAATAGGTACTAAAACTACCCAAATCGCCAATATTTGTCTCTAAGTGTGTATGTGGTGTGGTTTTAAACCAAGGCTATGGTAACCAGTCAGGCTGCAAGTTACAAATCTCTAGCTTCCACCCATTGAAACATAAAGGCCCATCATCACAGAGCCCCCAATTCAACTGCGATCTAGGTTGTGAGGCTAGAGACCCCTAATGGATCCAGTCTCGCACCTTCTACCCTGATTACTGGCATTGTGACATACGAATCACTCCGTGTCGCTACGTTAACACATCCGAATCAGGCCATGACGTTCCGGCCGCAGTGAGTATTAAATGCGATACCCTCGCGTCAATTTGAAGAGTCTGCTTACCGAATCCAGACATTTAAGGTCCATAGAGTGACAGTAACGATCCATAAAGAACACCCAAAACCTTCACCACCACCTTGGAGAATGTTATCGTGCGAACAAGTGAACCAGGCAACGACCAAAATTGCTGTCAAAATTATGACATGCCGAAATAACCCGTTCCACTCATCCTACGAAGTGTTCAAAGCGATCCCACCCCTGCCGGTAGAGTATAATGCTGCTTAAGCTAGGTCGTTCAATGACAATCCTCTTTAACCTAACTCCTACTAGCTTATCCAACATTCTTTTGTATTTCTTTTAATCCCCCCCCATTTTTGATCCACGTATTGGCGACATGAGCGATCTCCCACAGCTGACCTCTGTGCGAGCCAATGAGCCCTCGCATGCATAATTAATATTCATCACTTTCATACATCATTACTCATCCATCATCAAGCTTAAATCCTCTCTCCGTGTTAAACCTTTCAAACATCAACCTACATCGCCTCTCTTTCATGGCCTTTCACACACCCCATTCGCCCACTCAGAGTCGGTAGCCGGTGAGATCTTAATTACTATTAAATTCTAATTTACTAAAACCAAGCACCCCTAAACTAACTATCTCCCAAACAAAAGTTACACTTACTTTGTCTCGACTATCGCGTCCCAATTATCGTTTAAATCTTGAGTGTAAGGCACAACATTAATAGAACTAATACTTCACTATCTATAGCTCTGGAAAACGACACTTTCATTAGTCTTTTTCAATTACAATAACTTTGAAACTGAGAATTATTTAACAAACTACTTTCAAACAAACAACTTTTAAACCTAAGTTATTGACACCTTACTTTTGACAGTTTTGACAGCCATAATTGCCAGCTTATTAATGCGTTCAAATTCCAAAATTAATTTACTGCACCGGTTTTTTTTTTTAGCGTTCCGTAACAGTTCACAAGTAACACCCAACTAAACAAGATTAACAAAATTAAACATATGTTTTATATATTGCATAAGAACACGATTCTAATTCCCCTGTAATGAACCACGATAACTCGATAATGAAGCTTATCTAATTTGAATTTCGCGCCTACTAAATATCGAATCAATATCCCCTTATACTACATACTATTTATTTTGAAAATAACTTCTACAAATACTATTATAATCTACAATTATTATTTTTAACTCCTTTGAGAAAACCATAAAACACAAATATACCCTATTACATTGTATTGAAGAATTCAAACGTGCACGAATATCACCCGCTATACACTATTTTTATCTCACGTAAAACTTAAAATAACTAAAATAAAAAATCGACGATATTTGTGAATCGAAACCCAATCTTAAAGGAACACGTGTACATAAAATAACCAAATATGCAAAAATCGTAAACATTACAAATGAAATAAACTAAAGAAAATTACATTCGAACCCGGAATGACACATTTTAAAATAGCGCATTAACTTTACAACTGCTAGTACCGCCACCTAGCAGTCTTGGAGGAAACTAAAGGACTCTAACCTATCTGTCGTGTCTGTGGTAAGTTTAAGTGTCACGCCAATCTAATCGGTAACGCGATTTGACCAACATAACAAACTAATCATTACACTCCGTCATTTTGGTACTTCCGAAAGAGAATAATAATTAACACCGTAAAACTAGACCACTCCGAAACTATCTGTGGTAAATTTGAGTCTCGCGCCAAATCTAATCGTCAAACGTCATTTGACCAACATAACAAACTTATTAATTACCCGTCGTCATGTTGGTGAGCCTGAAAGTGAATAATTATTAATACCAAAGATAAGCGCCTGAAATTATTTCCGTAGTACATATTAATAATAAAATCTACAACGATGCCCTACAGTTCATAATTATTAAAACTAATATTTTTTTGTCATCTAGTAACGAAAAGTGCAAATAATCGCAAGAAAAGATTTCTACTAGAGAGGTGAATTGTACGTAATGTCATACTATCTTTCTGTCTCACTCTTCACTACTAATACGACCGTGCACCTTTACTCTGAAAATTAAATAAATAAATACAACAAGATTCCTTTTAACTCTAATACCTATTCCTCAATATAAGTTTTATAAAATAACTATTCTAAGATACGGACCAACCATCTTTAAAGGTAATTGGTTACCATCGATTATGGCGCGTCACTATTTTTTTTTCTCTTCAAATGTCAATCTCAAATATGGCGCCTAAATTGCAGAGTGAAACTGTAACGTTACTTGTTGTCATGAAAATTTTAACTTAAATAATGCAGATATCTTACATTTTAACAACCTATGGAAACGTATCGTAATGAAATACAAGTTTACTTTTATTTTACTGCGTAAATAATGCGAATCTAGCTACGAAAACAAACGCTTAGTCTAAACGAAAACCGACCAATTTGTGATTTGAACTTGTGTTTTAAAAGTGAAATATATTGTGTCTTCAATGTTTTGAACCACGAAACTACAAAATAATACTTCTAGCAATCATCAAAGATATGAACAAAAGACAGTTTTAGAGCTACGAGTTTATTGTTGGCGAAAAACATCGCCCAAAGTGAGATAACCTATATGAACAAAGACACTGAATTTACTCGCCAGAAGTGCAAGTCTTAGTTACCAAGGCGTATATAACACAGTATTTATCACGCTGAAACTACAGGTAAGGAATTTCATTGCTATTACTGAACTTTAAATGAAAAAGTGGACAAATCGTATTTTTGAGTCCTACGTAACTAATAAAACCAAGCTTACGACAACTATAATATAGCTACCTACGTCGAGGTAATTTTTACTGCCACACTGTCAATTACCTTAGAATCTTTCAAGGGTAATTATCAAAAGATCACTGCAAGAACGACAAATACTAATATGAAAGCAAAAAGATCTATCTACCTATCTCATGACTACACAGACAATGTATACTAATACATTATTTTCGTTTTCAGTGTGTCCTAAACAAATATGTGAAAAGTGAAACATTGAAGCTGTCACAGTTCTGATCAAAACCTTGAAGTCATATATTTGTTAAAACATAAGGAGTTGTAGGTAAGTTATAAAAGTTTTATAAGTACAATTAGAAGCATGTGATGTATATAACCAAAACTATTTATGACCAATAGTCCATCCAGATTCACCAAACCTATTGTTCTAGTGTTGATTTTAAATTGTAAAAGAATAAAATATGAACAATATAAATAGATATCTAATGAGTGTCCTTAAGCCTTATGTAATAGTCCTCTAAAATAAATTAAATATACTAGCTATGTTAATAATTTTTTTTTTTTTTATGAACAGTTACAACTGGAGATAACAACTGTGAGGACAACTTCAAATCCGGAATATAATGACAATGCAACCAGATAAAGCAAACATCAAAACGACAAGAAAATGAAAAATACTTTTAAGATCCTAGTTCCAGAAAAGAAAGTAAGTACATAAATTTGTCCCCTTTTGTACCTTGTTATTACATTATTTCAATTATTATTATCTCTTTTTTTCATACATTAACATTTTATTTTAACAAATGTTTCCTTTTCTTTTCCTACATAAATAATAATTGTTGTAAGATTTGTAATTTACCATACTACATTATGTAAGGACTATTAATACTATATACAACCTAGTAACATAAAACTAATAAGGCATCTCCCTTTATATGTATTGTTTGTTGTTTATTTTCTTTCTCTCTATTATCATATTTGCTTTTGTAATAAAATTTAAAAGTGTGTTGTTTTCTATTTCAGTACAAAGATGACATTATCAAGCACTAGTGTTACTGACCCCCAAAACATGAATATCAATCCTGAACTCCAATCAAACTATCAAGAAAGAAAATTAACCCCCGGCACCACAACCAGTCATGGTCCACTCCAGCATCGGGCACCAGGATCCAGTACACAACTCTACCCAGACACTTAAAACAAGACCTATTATAGAGAAGACACTCAATTCCATCCGGAATACAACAAAACAATCGGATTCATAGATTATAACACCATTCCCAGCTGCTTTTAAAAATGTAAGTATGAAATAAATTACTTATAATAAAATTGGATAGCTAACACACCAGTATCAGACTGTTCCTCTAATAATATGGAATATAAATTCAATCTGCTGTCTACCTAACTCTCTGTCTGTGACACTCTTGCTAAAATTACCGAACCAACTTGGACAAAATCCGGCCCAAAACAAATGAAATTTCAAGTTGGACATTGAACTACTATTCTGAAATCAAAAAATTGCATGAGGAACCAGTATGTCATCCCCTGTCAAAATTTTGGAAAAATAGCATGGTGATACCCTAACAGTATGTGGACTTGAACCACCATACCCTTTGTTCTAATCATATAGATATCCTACTCAAATCCTGCCTTAAATATTATTTCAACTCTGTTTTCCCAAATTCCAGGGACCTAGGATAGCGTCGAGGACCAGCGCGCCGACGCCGCCGACACCCACACCAGGATGCTCCCCTGCTGGACCTCGTTCTACCAATCAACTAGCAAGTACCGCACAAATGCAAATATTAAAGTTATGTCTACAAATCTACATTACTTAAGTGAAAACAAAATAATTTTAGCAGGATCTGCTAAACTCAGATTATAAATAAGTCTTTCATTATTATAAAATAACAAAATGATATTGGAAAATTTTAACACTACAGGGAAAATCTTACCAAAGTATTTATTTGAGCCCTGTGATATGAATAGCATTACATTATTTAACGATAAAGGTTTATTTTGTGAGCCACTAGGCTAAAATGGCTAGACTGATTTTAACTAGTCTTGATATGGAGACTGCTAAATGCCCAAAACCGGTTATAAGATACCTTTTACTAGCTTATGGTGGAGAGAAATAAGAAATGGTGTGGGGCAACCCTTTTTAGTAATGAAATATATGTTCTGAACAAATAATAGTAAGGCTAGAAACATGCATTCAGTGAAAAGATTAAAAATTATAGGATACCTTTTACTAGATTATGGTGGAAAGAAATAAAAATTGTGTGGGGCAACCTTTTTAGTAATTAAATATATGTTCTATACAAATAATAGTAAGGCTAGAAACATGCATTCAGTAAAAGGAAAAGATATACTTAGTAAAAGCATGGACACAATCACAGCAAAATAACTTTAATTCGAAAAGTAGTTATGGAAGCAATGAAGTGAAAGAATTATAGAACTTCCTAGATCTATTCATAAAATATATAATGATAATTTATGGTGAAAGTAAACAATTAACTAGCTTAATTTTAAAAATAAAGTTTAGACTTTCCTAAAGACCTATTGTTAAATGTATAACGATAATTCATGGTGATACTAAACAAATAATTTGCTTAATTTGGAAAATATAGAATTACAAAAATATATAACAATAATTCATAGTGATACTAATCAAATAATTAGCTTAATTGGAAAAATAAAGTTAATGAACCGTAGAAGACAAGTTAAAATGTATAATGATAGTTTATGATTGTGATAAACAAATAATGATTTAGTTAACAAAGCCTATTGTTTAATCTTTCAGTGAGAACCGGCCAATCGACCCTACAACTACAACAGCATCCAGCTTGTACTGCGCCTCCCCGCTCAACTGTGAGGACCACTATGTGGACACCTGATTACGACGAGAATAAGTCCAGCAAGATCTGACGCAACCGCCCCCACACTGTTCGCACAATGCGCACCGCCGCCCTCCGCGAACAAAACTTTTACCCCCTTCTGCTCTTAGTCTAAGCGCCCCTTCGGAATACCAAGACACCTCTGATAACTGCATCCTGGCAGAGGAAACCAGCATTAAATCTTCCTACTCATAAGTCTATTATTAGATAAGCTATCACCGTAACCTATTGTATAAAATTCATGCGACAGGTGCATGTATTCAACCACAATGTTACCCACGACAACCTAGCACAATGTTGCATCCTATGAAACTGCAAAGTTGTAATATCATGTATGTACGACCGTACGCCGCGCCTTCACGCAGAAACAATGAAAAACCCGCAATAGAATTGACTCGAAAGTAGAGAAGAATAGCTAAGCAAATGTCTAGTGTAGAAAAGTTTCCAAATAAGATAAAGTATGCTTCAGAGTACCTACAGCATAATTTGTGAAAGTACCAATTTAAATAATAAATGAAATTTTAATATACTCGTTTATTCAGGTGCTCCTAGTAAGCTACAGTTAAACTATTGTTGTTTTGATTCATGATTTTGAAAGTGTTTTTTTTTGTTTCAATTAATCCCTATACTAACCTACATTTATTTGAAACAAATCAAACAAACCCTAAATAATACAACATAATTCTACAATTCTCTATCGTATTTCAATAAAATTAATACATTAGAACCCTAAATTAAAGCAATATCCCTAATTCGTTCCCTAAATCTTCCATACTATTGAAGGTAAGACTTGGTTTATCAGTGTTTTTCACCAGATGTCGCCCCCATCTATGCGAAGTTCCCAATCTTGAGTTCATTCACCATTTCCATTCACTCACTAGGCTAAGGTGCTGTCAAATGATAACAAGACATTTTTATAAAACCCATAACGTAATATTATACTATTTTCAATAGATTTTAATTACCAAAAATTATCTAAAATCCGTTACTAATATTAAATTGTATAAAATATAAATTAAAGCTAAGTAAAAATGCAAGTCAGTGGTCCTGACACTAATCAAAGTGGTAGATTTATACATCTAATAAAACCATTTTAATAATCATAAATGAAATTTTCTACTACATCATAAAATTGAGACCCGTTAAAATCCACTTCCCTGATAAATGGAGTCAATAAACCTTCATAACTAAATAACAATTTACTTATGTGTCATTGTTTATAAACTAAAACCTGTGGTGTTTTCACACAAAAACCGAATTCGATACGATAAACAAATTCTATAAGTAATAAAAACCTTTATGACTTTAATGTTCCTAAAATAAACAAAATTTAATATACTGATAAATGCAACCCTCAAGTGAGAACAGCCAGAGATCTGGACCGATTGAATGGTTATAAATCATTCACCCATTCACTATCATTTAATACGACTAATACGTCAACGTCACAGTTTACAAAGATAATTATTAGTATGTCATTCCTTGAATTTTAAGTTTTTAAGCAATTTATGTTTATTTCCCTAAAACTATCTAGAATGCGTGAATGTACATTAACAAAACTAAACAACAGACATTTAAATATACAGAAAAGTTTTGAGAATAAGAAATGACTAACAAATGTTTGGCAATATTCAACTAGCAAAAGGTTTGTGTTACTAAACAAAGTTCGTCTAAAATCCTTCATGTATGCAACAACTATGTTTTTATTATATCGATATTTCAGGATACATTCCCGCTGGATGAATTGACTAGAGTGAACTACCTAATCAGAAGAAACGTATGATGGAGAGAACTTAGAACCGAACCGCCCTCAGACTTTTAAAATCTATCCCGGATTTAGCAATCATCGCATTCAAACCGATAGTATGCGATTGGTATTACAAGGAAACCGCCCTCAGACTTCTAGTGTGTACTATACTACTAGTAAATGTGTGTTCAAATAATAAACAACCAAAAGTGAAATTTATTATTGTGAAATATCTATTATTACTTATCATTACAAAATGAAACTAATATAATTAATAATTAATAATGATAAATTAATAATGATAATTTGAGAAAATCTTAATGAGAATTTATGAAAATAAGTTTAAAAGACTCCGTTAGACTCCAATGCAAACTATATCCATTTCACAAGCAACAAATTGACCTGATACCAGGTCTTTATTATCCTAGGTCAAGCCTATATCCCTTCTAGCTAAAAGAACTCAAATATTACATGTAGTGACCCATAAAACTTAAAATACATCCTGATCAAGGTTAACACCAAATTGAAACGGATATGGCTAATCCTTATCCGTACCTAAATACTTTACATACTGGTCACGGCAATCACATTGAAACGCTCCCCCGAATTAAACCCTCTAACTAAATATAGAGCTATAGCGCTACCTAAACCAAACTGTAGAGACGACGAACTGTAAGCTAATGAAAACCTACTGAAAGCTAAAGGAAACTAATGGAAAGCCTACTGGAAAATTATTGGAAAACCTAAACCTTTTCCTGCCCTACCTATACTGACTGAAACTGAAACTGCCCAACTGAATTAACCTAGCTAAACTAGCCTAAGCCTGAATCTAACCTAAGCTCTGAAATTAATATGAAATGAAATTATACTGTAAGGAATTGAAAACCCCAAGAAACTCAAACCATAACTATACTAGTAATTTACTAGTAGATAAGATTTTCCCTCTCCTACTATATTGAACTATTTACTTCTGAAATATTACCTAAAATAAATGGAAAACATTCTAAGAATTAAACTATATATTTTGAGAATTAAATTGGCCATGGTCGTGATCGTTAGTGGTATATAGGAACCCATTTACTCATTGTGTCTGTAGAACCCAAATCCTTTTTAAGCTGCTTTGGAGTCTTATAGAGTCTTGTTTTTGAATAAGTAACCTACAAGCTACTAGTACTAAACATAAAACAACTAAATCCTAATGTAGGTATGAGAGCTTAACTATTAATCTATCTTAATCTAGGAATAGACCTAATAGAACTTCTATAATATGGTGCAGACTTGAGAACCCTACATAATGTCTGTACTAAACATGAAATATTAAAGCCTAAAGTAAATGTGGAAGTACATCTATGAATCTATTTTAGTCTAGAATAAAGGATAATCTTAATGAAACCTCTATAGTATGATGCAGGTTTTATTATAGGATTATCTCCCAGTCACCCTATGAAGCTTAAGCCATACTAATAAGTCTAATATTTAATTCATGTAGAACTTTATGGTATGTAAACTTTAAATTAGAAATCTAAAACAAACAGCTAAAGTTCCTCCTATAGGATAGGTGAAATAAGTTTCATTAGTTGCTATATGAATAGTTAGTTTCTAAGATCTAAAATTACTAGGAACGAAATATATTATAGTCAATACAGTTAGGGACTAGCAAAGGCTAGATTATGGTGGAATGGAGAAGACATCTCAATGAGATTCCTCCTACAGGATAGATGAAATAAATTTCATTTAGTTGCCTACATGAATAATTAGGATTTCTAGAATCTAAAATACTAGGAATCTTTGAATATGCTATAGTCAATACAGTCAAGAACTAGCACAGGCTAGGTCGTAGTAAAATGATGATGGTAACCTTAAGGTGTATAAAAAAATAAATTATTTTAATTGGTAATGGTCCCCTACCAAACTAAGTGCGCGGAGAATGTCACTGAACGCTTTACCTATCTATTCCTAAGAAGCAAATCGAATTAAAGCGAACAGCGAGAGGATGGGGAACTCCGCACCTAATCTAAGCTGAACAAACCACTGTGGGACCTCTTTACATCTATGCATGACGTCCTATCCTAAGGCAAGTGTCAAGGGTCCATCTTTTGGGGGAAGCCTTTTGGCGCAGACTTCTTAAGTTAACTACACAAGGCCTACGCTAGGTTAAACTACCTGCCTAAACCTACAACTTGCTAAATATATGAAAAAGTTGAAGAGATTATGACATATCCGAGTGATGATATTATAATTATAATTGTTACAAGTCTAGAAACCTACCCATTCCTAACTAGTACCCTTCTAGTGAATTAACTACAGCTTCTGTTGTATTAACTAACCCCCAACAACCTCACTTGGTCTTAACTTCAACTCATGACTGAATAGTACTGTAAAGTCTTTGATATCTGAACACCAGAGCAAAAGGATGCACCGTTTATTTGATGGCTAACACCTTTAAGCCCGTGAGCACTCTAAGTGTTAGACTCGTTACAACCAACAGCACAAGCAGGCGGAATCAAAGCTTCGACGGCCTAGAAATCCCGAGAAGACAGCACTATTCAAGGTAACTTTACCTTGACATAATTTGTTTATTGAAGGATCTATTTATTGATCCGTTGGTAGATTATAATGAATTCCCAGGGCAATATTACCCCTAAATATGTAGATATCTGTAGGTATGTAGTTGTATTACTATTAATAGCCCAATTAGAAGTTGTAGTACCCCAGAGGAGTATCAAATGTCAAATAGGAAGCTGTATAATATACAAGCATTTATGAGAATGAGGAATCAAGTATTTCTATTAGAGTATAATTGATGAGAAGTGTAGCAGTCGAATATACAAACAATTGTTAGGTCTGTGATAAATCAGGAATTTCTATTAGAGTATAGTTGAAGAGAAGTATAGCAGTGGAAAACTGATAACTATAGAAATAGTGTCGTTCCAGTAAGAGGTAGTCATAGTGATATAATGAGTAGTCAATGTTTAAGTGCAGGCATCCGTTGTGATATTTATCGGATAATAGAGCGATCACATCCGTACAAGTCGCAGACAGGGCCCCAAGGTGTCCCTTACAGCTATTCAAACGCGATTATTAGCGTTGAATGAACTTTTGACATAATTTGTCATTGTTTACCATAAACTGATATAAACGGATTAAAAAAAAGAAGAAGTTTATTAAAAAAAAGTAAACGTTAGGTGTTGCCAGATTCTTCCTCATACCTCCCCATTACCCAAATAATCTAAAAAACCGGAAATAATAACCGTGGAATATAAAATTCCAATACGCAATTCATTTATCATATAATCCGTACCGCGAAACCAAGTTACGAAACACATATTTTAAAACATGACACACACACAATAAGTAGCAGAAACGTAGCAGAAAAAGGCATATATCAACGGAATTATCAACTAGCACTCACCCGATTTAATCTGTTGAATTTAAACGGATTAAAACACACATGCACACCACATTAGCCATAAGATAATATCAGTAATAATTCAAATACGCGAGTCATTCATCCGGCGTGTAGTACCTAAAGATCCCTAAAAGGGAGGTAAATATCTATCGTGAGCTTCTGATTTTAAGTTAAGACTTCCATGAAGTCGCGGCCAGTGACCTAGGAATCTACTTTAGTTTTCATGAAGACGTTGACTCCATCTTGCAGCTAACATCAGGTTCTAATATTAAAATATAGTTTACATGAAGACGCCGACACACAATATAGTTCCAGTATAATACACACCCACATCCTAATTCTACCCCAAAGAATACAACTACTCACGCAAAGTTCCTATTAACTCTCTAAATCCCTCAATAATCCCCCACCGCTTCGCCCTCTGAGAATAATGCCTATACAACTGCAAAGATATTAGGTTCAGTCCGATAGATACAAACCCTGAGGTCACCCCACCAGCCAACTGAGGTTAAGTTGCCTTTTAAAAGCGAATTTCTTACGTTGTCACCGTTCGGTTTCAAAAATTCACTTCTAAAACCCCAAGTCTAGACTGGTAGGCATAAACCCCCGAGCTCCAATCCATCAACTGCCCCAAAACCCTCAACAGTAGCTATATATAAATCCCCAGTGATTATTTAAAGCACTCACCGATTGATGTATTCAGCTCCTGCTTAGCTGGTCCCGGAGTCTGGCTCTGGCTGGTTCTTCTTCTTCCTCGGTGGTTGGCTGCTCGAAGTCAAGTGACGAATACTGGTCGCGCTACGCCTTAAATAGCCCCCTAAATATCAATCTACCTTCTAATTATTTTAATACCCCAATGTTCCCTGGTTAATTCCGTTCTCCCCGCTCAATTTCCACAAAACTACCAAATCCCCTTCCATTAAAATTTATTTCATAACTGACATAATTTCCTTTTAAAATCTCTCAGCAATATATTTTTATATTTAATTATCCTCTCCTAATTTGTAAATATTTCACCAAATAACTACCCCATAAATGGGGAAAATGGAAAAATCGTCCCAATCTCGTTTAAGAAAGGTTTAAAAACGTTAAACCAATAAGCTAGAAATTCGACGTTTGCTAAGTTTTTTTATAGAGTCTCGAATGTATCCGCCTTTATGATTTTTATGATTTTTTAAGATTTTTTGACAACTTTCAAGGTCAAATTTGGCGCAAATCCATAATGCCCAAATCGCTCAGTACTAAAATTAAAAACTTCATTATATGCTTTATACATTTGAACCAGTTCCAATTAAGATTTTCAATCCTTTCTCTAGTTTTTGAAGCTCCAAAGTCAGGTCTGATTGGTTGATCTTCCGTATTTTGATTCCAAAATCTCAAAATCTAGACCTTTTCAGCTCCCAAAACATCCAAATTGTTAGTTTCCAAGACTAAAGCAATACAAATAATCCAATGACTCGGTCCAAAATATGTTATTTTATGAGTTCAAACTGTGTTAAAACCACGTGTTCCTTTGCAGAATGAAAACAAAATTCCTTTTTTTCCAGCCTAACTATTGTACCGCAATATCCAAAACTAAATAGAACGGATGTACCCAAGACCTGTAAGTACTAATATTGCCTTTTTACACAAATCCTTGGAAATTTTCCTTTGTACTCAAACAAGATTCAATTTGCTACTGAAACCTTTATAATTATCCCAATAAATTCTATTCACAATAGCATTCTTGTATTCTTGCGACGCCTAAACTTCCCTCCCCGTGTATTGTAGATGTTTTTCAATTCTAATTCAATCACTAAGTCTCTCATCAAACTAAGTTTGACTAAAACCAATCCACCGAACCCCTTAATAAAATTTCCTTACTAAACTAGATATTTCCTATAATTTTCAGGCTTCTGTTCTTTGTGAATTGTCAAGAATGATGAACATAGTGACCAGGCATCCCCCTCTGAAGGCTCTAAGTGGCATAAATATCCCACCATATAAGGTAAGTTATCTTTCAAACAATTATTTCTACTTATATACTTATTTACTCAAAATTGGTTTAAATTGTACTCTCTGAGGCATATGGGTAATTATTATATGATATAACAATTAAAAATACATACTTAATTCTACCTATTATGGTCCAGTTCTCATCCAAAGTTTAATATTAATATATGGTTCCTGCGGTTGAATTTGGCTTAATCCCATACTAAGCAAAGACAGCTCCATGGCTCCTAATGGCAATAATTATGATATATACATCATACAACTTAATTAATAACCATGATCTAGAATCAATTATCCAAATCCATTTCCCAACTTCAGTCTTGGCTGGGATTCGAACCCAGAACACTACCCCAAGTTGTACCTGCACTACTCATGCACAGAGTCTCCTAGAAAGTGTTATTTCTAATAAAAATAACTCAAATCCTCAAGACTTATGTATATTATCTAGACAAAATCCCCATTATGTTTCTAATATCCATTTTTCTATGCTTTCATATAGTTTATTATTGTTACTATAAGATTCCTGTTGATTTCTATAATTCCCTGTTGATTCAAAAGTTAATTCCTATAAGAAGATGAATTATTTCATTTAATTATTTTTAATTTATTCTTATCTGGATAACTCATAGGTTCCCCTGTTAGATTATCTAACTCCTATAGATTCCCTTTAATCTGAAAAGAATTCCCCCTACATACTTAAAAATTTTCCTGATTTTTCTTATGCATATTTCCTTGCAAATATTTTAATTTTCTATTTCATTTCCCTTTCCAGTGTGTCATGAAAAATCCTTCCAGTTAAGTGTTACCTGGGCTGCAGACTGAAAAGCTTAAAGCATAGTACTGAAATTCATGAAGTAGAGGTAACTTTTATATTTTATTCTAATAGTGTTATCTTGATTGTTACAAGTCTGATCTCAAAACACTACCCTCAGCTGTACCAGTCCTATATTAAGTTCTAGGCCCCCTTGAAAGTACTATTTATTCTAAAAATAATTCAAAATCTCAAGACTTATGTATATTATCTAGACAAAATCCCCTATTATTTTTCTAATATTCATTTTCCTATGCTTTCATATAATTCATTATGGTCCCTGTAAGATTCCTTTTATAAATTAACTAGCTACTTCCAATATATTCCTATCTGGATATCCCATAGATTTCCCTGTTAGGGTACCTAACTCCTTATAGGTTTCCTTTAGTCTTAAAAGAATTTCCCTAATATTTTTAGAATTTTCCCTGACTTTTCTTATGAATATTTCCTTGCAAATATTTTAATTTTCTGTATCATTTCCCTTTCCAGTGTGTCAAGAAAAATCCTTCCAGTTGAGTGTTACCTGGGCTGCAGACTGAAAAGCTTAAAGTACTGTACTGAAATTCATGAGATAGAGGTATCATTTTTATTTTTATTCATTAATACTGTCTTGATCGTTACAGTAACTACAGCTACAGTCAACGCTCTTATTATCACTACATAGTATAAAACAAAGTCGCTTTCTCTGTCCCTATGTCCCTTTGTATGCTTAAATCTTTAAAACTACGCAACGGATTTTGATGCGGTTTTTTTTAATAGAGTGATTCAAGAGGAAGGTTTATATGTATAATACATGCATAATTTATCAGCATTGCACCCGTGCGATGTACTTATATGATGGAAATGTATGAACCTGCTCCTGCTCTTATTTAATAGCAACAATGATCACGCCCTCACCTGACGTTATGACATTCCATAAGGACTATCTCTGCCCTACATAATCTTGCCATGTTATTTTGCGCTCTGTAAGGTTTCTTTTGTTTTAATACTTATATTTGAAGAAAGTTATTTTCTTTTGTTTAATTTATCAGTTTATGGGCCCAGCCCTACCTGTACAAGTTATTTAGTCAATTTGTGCAGTTTTAAAATAGTAACGAAAATAATTTGTTAACTTAACCTCAAAGTTAGTTCGGTCGCCGGAATTTTTTTCAGCTTGCGTATAACAAAGTATAAATAATGGACTCACGCAATCATATGATGACAATTGAAAAGCTCACTGGCCGTGACAACTGGACAAGCTGGAGTTTTGCCGTCAAAGCTTACCTACAACATGAGGACTTGTGGGAATGTGTGGAGAATGAAACAACAGACTCAAAGAAGGATCTTAAAACGAAATCAAAGCTTATACTCTTAGTGGACCCTATGCTATATGTTCTCATACAAGAGGCAAAAACAGCGAAAGAGGTTTGGAACAATTTATTACATGCATTTCAAGACTCAGGTTTACTCCGTAAAGTCGGTTTATTGAAAGACTTAATAAATACTACATTAGAAACAAGTACAAGCGCGGAAGATTACGTAAATAAATTAATGTCATCAGCTCATAAGTTGCGAAATATATCATTTCAAGTGGATGATGAGTGGCTCGGGACACTGATGTTGGCAGGCTTGCCAGATGTTTACAAGCCAATGATAATGGGCATAGAGAGTTCGGGTATAAAAATTAGTGCCGATTTAATCAAAACTAAGCTCTTGCAAGAGGTAACGAAAACAGACACTACCGCTTTTTACACAAACTCCAAAAATGTCAAGCCAGGTTATTCATCCGAGTCAAAATCAAAAGGCCCCCGATGCTTTCAGAGTAATAAGTATGGGCACTTAAGTAAGAATTGTTGGCATAGGAAAAATAAGTCTGAGGTTAGAAATAAGAAAGATAATAATGTTTTTATAGCAGCCTTTTCAGCCATGCAGGTGAATGATACATTGAACTGGTACGTGGATTCTGGCGCATCAACCCACATGACGATGCACCGGGAATGGTTGGTGAATGAGACAGCTCCACCTGTTAACCACATAAGAATAGCTGACAACAAGGTGATACATGTCGAAAGCTGTGGTGATGTTATAATACAAGTACCCAATAAGACTGGCAGTGAAGCAATCCAGGTGAGAAATGTTCTATACCAGAATTATCCACAAATTTGCTGTCTGTGAGTAAGGTAATTAAAGCAGACTGTAAAGTAGAATTTAATGTTGATGGCTGTCAGATAAAAAATCAAAATGGGCAAATGGTAGTAAGTGCTACACTGATAAATGATTCCTACAGACTTAAAGCTTATAATAATGAGCACCGAGCGATAGCAGCTTCTACAGAGACTGATACCTACTTGTGGCATCAAAAAATGGCACATTTAAATTTTAATGATGTTGATAAAATGCCAAACTGTACTACCGGCGTCAAATTGTCACCGCAATCTGAAAGTTGTGTACGTGTTACATGTTTAGAAGGAAAACCAACCAGGAAACCTTTTCCAAGTAATGGCTCCCGGGCAAAAGAATTGCTAGAGGTCATCACAGTGATGTATGTGGTCCGCTACAAACCACATCAATTGGAGGTTCAAGGTATTTCACAGTTTATATTGATGACTATTCACGTAAAGTCTTTGTGTATTTTATGAAAAGCAAAGCGGAGGTATTTAATAAATTTATGAAATTTAAAAGTCGAGTAGAAAATGAACTGGATAAAAAGATAAAAGTATTTCGAAGTGATAATGGGAAGGAATATGTCAATAAAACTTTTGATGATTATTTAAAAGAAAAAAATCATTTATTCAACAGTAAATAATGCATAAGACAAAGTGTAAAAGTCAAATCCGCAACGCAGGCACCGTCAAAGAGAATACAAAAATCTAATCAGCAACAGGCTTCGTCAAACAACACACCAATAACGTGACATCTGCAACAGGCTTCGTCAAAGTTGTGGATCGATAACAAATATCTTGGAAGGTGAAGAAGGACTTAAAAAGGCTCGCCCCGAGTCGCACCTGGCCCAAACGTTCCCATTACACTGGCAGCGTTCCCACGTTGTATGGCCAATGAAGAAAAATGGTATATTGCACCAAACTTCAAATCGCTTTCTCTGTCCCTATGTCCCTTTGTATGCTTAAATCTTTAAAACTACGCAACGGATTTTGATGCGGTTTTTTTTAATAGATAGAGTGATTCAAGAGGAAGGTTTGTATGTATAATACATGCATAATTTATCAGCATTGCACCCGTGCGAAGCCGGGGCGAGTCGCTAGTATTATATAAAATAGAGTTCAACCTGAATTTCGAAGCAAGGAAGCATGTGAGTGGCTACAGAAGCAATGCTGGCTAACTTACCCGCAAACCCACCTAAGTTGATTTTGATATTACATAAGCCCTGAAACATTTTTTCCCCACTAATAAAAGTTGTCAGCTCAGGTGGCCGCGTCGTTATGGTCGTAGTCATAAATCAGAAAATAAAGCAGACACATTTACCTCAAAGGACCAGGCTAAGAAAACCCCAAAGAAATATTCAGAATGCAACCTTTGAGAGCTCTTCATAAATTGGACCTGTGGTTAACTTGAACTATTACACCTTTAGGATTAGCTCTTGATTAAACGTATAAATTTTGAAAAGTAGGCAAGTGAATGTTCTGGAATTACATTTCAAAGTGTAATCGGAAAATTATTCGCGAAATTGGCTGATGAGTGATGATGTAAAGGTTTGGGCATTTTAGTGGAACACGTTTACGACTTTATTCACGTGTAAAAATATTAAATCCCGTATGGTTATAATAATTTTTAATTGTTTAATTCCATTAAATCCAATCCATTTGTTTCAAACTTTAGAGGTTCAAAGTTCCTCCTTGTATGTAAAGGTATGTGTGGACCTTTACATACAAGGAGGAACTTTGTTTTCAGGGCATATAAAGGTAAGTATTTATTAGCTGTCATGTGGTTCCTCAATAAAATTAATTATAACTACTTAGTCCACGTAGATATTCAGACTTATTTGTTATATACCTTTTATAATTAAATTATATATTAATACAAACAGCTGTCTACTGAGCTGACGGCCCTGGATTCGAAACCCAACAAAGTCAAATATTTGTTCCTGGGTTATGGTTATTATCTATAAATTAGTTATTTATATTTTCGTCCAGTACATTGTACAAGTACCTATTGCTTTATTTGGGGCTAGATCGATTTGTGTAACATTGTCCATCAATATTTACAGTACTCATTTTTTGTTTCAGATAAATTTTACTGTAAGAAGTAATAAGTGAATTGGTAAGTAATTTTGATTATCTAACATCGGAAATTGAAAATCAACCTTTATCTCTAAATGTAAACAACTTTTCCTGCAAGCCTCTTTCCGAGGTATTTCCTCAAACAAGGATGATAAACGAATTTACCGAAACGGTCCAAGGACGAATTTCCAGCGTAAACATTTATAATCCCTTGAAGGGGGCATCGATAAACAGCTATCTTGGTTTAAACCACACAAAAAGGAACTTTGAGGAAAATCTACCACAGTATTCGCCGTAAGATGATTTGATAAATCGAATATTCGCAAAAAAATTAGGGATATTGGACAATTAGACAAAATGGGGAAGAAATGACACTGGTCAAAAGTATATTAATTTAAACTTACATGATTTTCACACAGAAATTCTTTATTTTAATCAATTAATGCCATGATCCTGAGGATTCGTGCGTCATCATGTCTGCTCTTATTCACAGGTGGTTGATAAGGGGATTTCCAATGAAAACGTACATTATTTAGGGAAATAAGACATAGAAAACACGCACACAATATATAATTATAAAAATATTTCCCCTTACCAGAATTGAGATCGGGAACCTCGAGGCCAACCATGTCGTCAATTGTGAAAAAAAAAACGCAAAGCATTTTAATGCAATAGCTGCATGGATTTATCCGAAGAATAGATACTAACTATTATCCAGCGAGTCGCTTGGGACACCGATACCCCACTCAATGTACCTCCGTCTCAATATCCATTAAGTGAGGCCCTCCGGCGTCACCGGGTTTTGCTTTTCTGTTTCTGTTCTGATTTAATTGAGAACACATTTACCTCTTAATAGATTTTTATTTACTTAATTAGAGGCAATTGGTACAGAGTTTTTTTCTGTGTCTGCTCTGTCTACAATTTTATTTTTAGAATTCACATTACAAACACTTAATACACACACATTTAATATACATGATGATTATCCACCGCTTAAAAACAATAAAATATTCCCGGTGTATATCAGCTTCAATTTAATTTATTTAGGAGTATGTAGGTATATCAAATTAAAGCCTTCTTTGGAATAATTTATTCATTTATATCAAATAAAATAAATTATATTCATACTCTCAATGCTTATATCCAAGTCAAGTCGTGACCTTATCAGGAATAGAAACGTTGTCGAAATATGCAGAAATTGTTCAATGTTAACTTTCGGTATTAAAAGTTGCACTTATTTTACATTTAATAGAACTATATGGCAGCTTTACATGCTCCCCGCCTCACGTGCGCTTCGGGAAGTTAAGCGTGCTGCGCTCAAGATTCAAAGTGGTGAGTTTGGTCTTTAAAATCTCATTCAATTTTTTTAGCAACAACGTTATTATTTCATCAGATACAAAACTTTTTTCCCGACTGTCTTCATTCGCTTGTACCCAAGTAAAACAGTTTAAAATACCAGCAGACATGTTTTGGACTCGTGACGAGTGCCTATTTACTTTTCTGATGTAATGACCCGTTCTAAATCTTATTCGTGTCTGAGTCTCACGAGAGTTTAATGTTTATAACATTGTACATTCCTGTTCACGAACTAATTACGACTTTTTCAATAATGCAAGTGCTCGGCAAAGCCTCACAAGTGTTCTTTATAATCCGGGGTCAAGTTTAAGTAACAATAAAGTGGAGCCAGGTAACAACTCTTGAAATTCTGTGAACATTTCGACCTGTATTTTCCAAGGGATTTTCATAATTTAATTTTCCTTACCTTCCTAAATTACTTTGGTAAGTAGATGTCTAATGCAATACCTGTTTTTGTTAAATTAAACTTGTCTCTTGTTAATAATTCATGTTTTTAATTATGATTTTCAAACGCAACGTGTTGACAATAGCATAGCATAGTAATTTTTATTGTTGGAAGTGCAAATAGTTTGTATGTTTAACAGGCAAAAAAAAAATTACACCAAGATTGGATTAGTAACAATAAAAGTATAAAATATGAATGGCTCCTTTTAGTGGATAATTACTTTGCCAAACCTCCACGGCTGACGCACGTGAAATGTATAAAAAATACGTACATTTGATTAAGTTTTCCTGTGGTTTTTTGAGCAGCAAAATGATTAAAACATTTAACATAAGTACTGTACGAATACAATTAGGTGTTGAATCCTAATTAGAAAAAGAGTACAGGATATTACCAACAAAATGCATGTACACCTGCGGGACTAATGATGGTTGCTTTTATCATGCGATAAATGAGTGACAAAGCATTCGTCGCGTTTTGACAAAATGCGAGTGTGAGTGACAGAGATGCTTTGTCACTTATTTATCACGTAATAAACGAAGCCATCACAGGGACATGGACGCAACTAAACGGTGGCCGCCGTGTTGATACTTTAATGTTCTGCCGTACCATATCGTTGGTGCGCGCGGGTTGCCTTACATCACCGTCTAGTGGGGATTGTCTGTGAATAAATCACTCATTATTCATTCATAAATGATTCATTATCATCTCACTGCGTAAACGCACCGTCACCGTGTTGAGCAGTGGTGTGGTAGAACCGTAAGTTATGCTCACCTGCGTATATCTACATGCAAAATCCCTATCCAGAAATGAACATACAAGTAAATACAAATTACCACCAATCAGGATAATCCTCCTCACGTGTTTCGCTTTATCTCGGAGTAGCAAATTAACCATCATGTTATTATAATTACATACACAGGCTCATCGATAAGGCTGCCTATCCACAAACGCGAAGCGGAGCAGAGATGGATAAAATGGAACGATCACATTCCTCAGATTTAACTTGTCTTGGGTGCACAACGACACAACCTGTTTTACTTTTTTTTTTTATTCACAGACTGACCGGCGATTGACCTCAGTATCACCTGATGGAAAGTGACTACGGGATCGAGGATGTAGCTCGCTGGTTCAGTAATAGCCTATTCACTCTTACCTTGAAGATACATTTTTTTTTTGGAAATACACACGATGGGAGCGAGTTCCATTCCTTAGCGGTTCGCATTAGAAATGATGAAGCAAATCGCTTCGTGATAGCAACTACCGTGAGTCTCAGACATATTAAAATACATAAACGGGTTTACTCACGTCGTAGAAGTCGAATAACGCTCGACATTTTTCGAATCGGTACGCGATTCATCATCAGGAGGCATAATCTGATTAATAGTTACATCTTCTCTGCTCCTCTTCTGTGGGCAGGCAGCTGAAATTACTTTATGCTAAAACTTCGTATATTTATTGAACAAACACATGGGTGTTTAAGGATGGTGATAATAACGTTACATATAATTTCACTAGATATAACAATATTTGATATAATGTTTCATTCGATATAACAACAATAAGTATAATTCATTGGGTATAATTTCAATTAAGTAGTATATCAAAAGACATTTGATATAACGTTTATATTCGAAAGATAACCTAACTCTCCTCGCTTCGCTCGTCGTCGTACCTAACCGTGAGTCTATTGCAGTTTAACCTTTTTTTTAGCAGTTTGACTATTTAATGAGCCTATATACGTATTAATATATCAAATGATCATTATACCATATGATATTAATATGCCGTATGAAATTATAACAAATGTTGCTATATTATTTTTCGTTTATAATACTTGATCGTTATATTGACCAATATTATATCATAAATTGTTATAGTGAACGTTACGCCCCCAAACACATATAGATACTTGCTATGGAAATGACTAATATTACTAATTAATTGAACCGTTAAGGATGCTGCCAGAATATGCACATGTAATGGCTGAATAAACTAGGTCAATACGCAATATTGAATGGAACATTTTCGGGTCAAGTACGCTAGGCTATTTATAGAAGGTGCATCCAAGGATTGCGGGCCCGTACGTGTAATTTCATGGCCAGCTTGGTTACCTATATGCACTTGTGGCTATTCGGCTAATGGATACTCTACCATAATGATACTCTCTGCGTAGGCCTACTCTGGACGTTGAAATAGATACCTTAGTTTAATGAAATGTTGCAACTCAGATACAAACACTACAGAATACAAAAGATTCTTTGGGAGTTTCTTGAATGCTGGCTCAGAACTTCATCGACCGAGCGAGGGACGCCTCTCCGTTTCAGTTTTCTTATGATATTATTAAAACTATCGTGAGACATCTTTAATAATTATAAAATAGGTTTAAACTCACGTAAAAATTGTCAGGAACGGCCCAACATATTTCGAACTCGTATGGAGCTCTTCATCAGGGACAGCTATCCGTGCTGCTACGCGACTCACGGCCCACTGCACTGGTATATGCTTTCTTATGTTCGGATGTCCATTATTTCGGATATTCTCGCCTATAGGTTACCTTTCTCAACCAATCATCGTATTTTTTTGTGAACAGATTCGATAATTTAAGAAAAGTTGAAAATTTCATATAAATTTGGCTGAATTTGGCTTAGTGTCCGAGATATTAGCATTTTGTATGTAAATAATTATGTGTGATTGATTATGTAGGTACTCAGTGCATTACGGACTTTTGATAACAACGTTGCCGTTTTCAAATCTGGGCGTAGTGCGGCATAGCGTAGACCAACGTATCCCAAAATGACGTGTCACTCATAAAATTGATTTGTCTCGAAAAAATATCTACTTTTACGTTAGATCTTTTTCATCAAGATAGATAGATAGAATACGCTTTTCATCACATGTCATTTGCTCGTAAAATATGGTATTACATGCATTGGTACTGAAGAACAAAGGCCTATATAGTTCCCGCGGGAGTTATGGTTTTAGTTTTAAAAATATAGTACGCACTCGCAGACTACTTCAGACTAAGGAGGTTTCAACCCAGCCAAGGTTTTTGTTGTATCAACAAAACTTGCCTACCAGCAAATTTTATTGTGTATTGAATTAATATGGTATATGTAACTGCATTAATATTTATGTTTTACAATTATTTAAGTGTATTTTGCAATTGTTTTATTAAATTTAATTTTGAATTAGCATTACAATCTGGCAGTATAGCCTATCAAGTTTCTAAACTAAACGCAGTTCTTAGCATTATCTGTGGTAGACGACATAAAAATAAAGAAAAAAAGTTAAATATTATTGGTTAGATACTATTTAGTTTTGTAACAAAATTACAGTTCGATTTAAGTTTTTTAATATTACGGTGTTAATTATTGCTGCATAATATTGTTAATTGTTATACAGTGCGACCACAAAGAGTAGAAATTAAAAAGTGGCAAGACTGTAGTGTCGTCCCCGTTTTCTTATATTGATTAGAAAAGGAGGACACTACACAGTGTTGCCACTTTTTAAAATCTACTCTTTTTGGTCGGACTGTAGATAGTAAGATTCTGTGTACATTTGTTTTCTGTTTTAAGCTGATGGCCGTTTTGCCAGTGCTTATAGTAAATTAAAAAAAAATATACAGAAAAAAGTTAGTTGTCAATCGTTGTCGTTTAATGTTTATTTTTTACTTATTTATTTGTTATATACTCCCAAATGTGATGAAAAATATTGTGTGTATGGCGGGTAGTAAGGGGATTACAAACTCAGGACATTAAAAGCAATATACAACACACACAATATACTATTATTGCGCACCTCAACAAGAAAGAAATACGAACACAAATAACACATTGCATTACAATAGAGGTAAGCAATAGAAGATCTTCTTTGCTAAAGAGCGATCTCTACGAGACAACCTTTGGGTGGCGGATTAATAAACAAGATAAGCCACTCTTATTGACTTTTACACACAGCTTGAAGTAACATTTCTTATTCTAATTTCTGATCATCTCAGGAATCATACGCTACTCAAATTGACGACGGCACGACGCGGTTAGCCCGGCGGTCCCGGGTTCGAATCCCGGCCAAGGCAAATATTTGTGTGATGAACTCGAATATTTGTGCTTGGGTCAGGGTTGTTCTATGTATTTAAGTATTTATTTATCTATATAAGTATGTATATCGTCGTCTAATACCCATAACAAAAGCCTTCTTGACCTTAATTTGGGACTAGATCGATCTGTGTGGGGTTGTCTGATATTTATTTAGTATTATTTATTTATTTATACGCTGTTAAAAACAGTCCACCTTGTAACCGTGATTATATTATATACGTATTATATAATATTTTGTTGTTACACATAAGCAGCTTTTGTGCATATAAATCTCATGAAAGCAGCTTATATCGATGTTAACGGAACAAACAGTAAGACAAACTTTCCGCATCGCGCTGGCAATATTAATGATGAGTAGTTTGTAATACATTTCCCAGAGGAAAATTATAAGCCGATAACATTATTACGCGCACACCAAAGATTATGCGGTAGGTTAAATAACTAATTTTATAAATTATCTAAATATACTTTGCGTAGACGACATCTATTCAATATACAAGTACCTGCCTATGCAATAGGCATGACGAAAGAGATGTCAATCGATTCTATTTTTTATTGGAATCAAATTTCTATATGGGACTAACTACACTTAGACTGCTCTAAAAGTCAGAAATGACAGTCAAAATTCAACATAAAAAAAAAAAAACAACCGCTAATATAAACGGTGCATGCGCATTCGCCACCACCCTGTGACGTCATTTTCGGTTTTTTATGGAGACAAATAAGTAATTTGCCATTTTCACTGTGAAAAGTATGCTCAAGTTCATCGTTGTGATATAATTATTGTTTTGTTAAGTTATGAGCATTATGAAAAAAAAATCTTTTGGATAAAAAAAATGCCTAACTTTGATATCACAATACAATACAACAATACTTTATTGCACACCAACAAGGAAAATATTACATGAGAAATCATAAATTAAAGAATGGTAGACAATAGGCGGTCTTATCGCTAAAGAGCGATCTCTTCCAGACAATCTTTGGGTGGCGGAGAAAACAAAATTAAACAGAAAATAGTAGGTGGTGAGATAAAAACTTAGTAATTTGAGAAATAATAAATAAACGACAAACAAGATATTAAAGACAGATAGGTCATACACATACACAAATAATATCTATAATTATATATAAATATACATAAACGTACATACATACAAAAAGGAAGAATGAAAAGAATATCACAGCTAACATTAGACTTGTAATGAAAAATGACAGCATAGAATTATTAAAGGATTAGGCTACGGTAGAGATAAATAGTGATCATTAAGTTTATATTTAAAAATTGCCAAAGTTTTAGCTTGTCTTAGATCCAGCGGAAGGGAGTTCCACAGTAAAATAGCTTTCACAGTAAAAGAATTAGAATAAAATTTTGACTTCGATGCCGGAACAGTGAGTATACAATTTTGAGCGGACCTTGCAGATGTGAGGTAACTAAAACGATCTTTAAGGTAGCGGGGAGTTGCAGGGTTAAAAAGAATATTATAGAGAAGTGTGTGAAAGTTACGCCGAAGACGGATAGGGAGCCACTTGAGTTGTGAACGGAAACTGGAAACATGGTCGTACAGTTTGCGTAACCCAAATATGAACCTAATGCAGATGTTTTGAAAACGCTCAAGTTTGTTAAGCTACTCCTCGGAAAGGTCAATATAGGAAATATCAGCGTTATCTAAAATAGAGAGGAGTAATGTCTGAGCAAGCGTAATTTTAGTAGCAATGGGTAGGAAATAACGAAGCCTCCTCAGAGAACCTATTTCTGTTTTTTTTTTGTTTAATGACATAGTGAGCTAATTTTATTCATCAGTCGTCATCCCAATTATTGTGAACACCTTTATTGTGACGCTATAGGCCACGAATGTAGCGGCTTTTGGGATATAATTATGTAACAGCAATATCTTGACTGTACATAAAATGTATGCAATTATTATTAGTTAGATCTACTACCTTTTAAAGTAGCGCGGCGACACACTATAACTTTTAAATAGATTATAACTTCCAAAACGCCCGAACACGACAGAAACGAAAACTATGACGTCATCGACCTACTCGTATACGTTAAAATTGCATAATTTCATTTATTTTTTATTTTATTTTATGTTGACAACATTTCATATTTATAACAGGTGGAAGTTAATATAGAGATCGACAGGGCTTTATGTCGTGTACCTTAAAAAAAAATCTTTAAATTTATTCTTCTGTATTTAAAGAAATATAAGAAAATACATCAAATAACTGCAATCTAAGACAATACGGGCTGAATAGGGTTGTTGTCTAAACCAAAGAGCGAAAAAATATATATTTATTTTATTTGGCGTTGACAGATGACAGATGCATACCGAGTTTTATTAAGTTTTTTTTTAATAAGAAAACCGACTATAGTAACCGTTCCATTAAGTTCTGGTTTTGGTGTTGCCACATTTTAAAATGAGTATGTTTTTATAAATTAATAATAAAATAAATAATCATCTCAGAAAATAAATAAAAACCGAGATTACTTCATCTTCTTAAGCAGAATTCAGAAAAGTAATAAAATGATAGTCTTAAAAATATGAAATGTTGTCAATTCTGTGTAAATTTTGAACATTATTTTGAGTGGTTGATGTTGATTAATTTATTATCATCAGGAAAGTAGCCTTATTTTCAAATTGTATTTATTCCGCTCTGTTAATACCTGTCATTTTACAGGGTAATCTTGATGACTAACAGGGCACCTTAAAATTGGGAAAACACATCTGCACTCATTCCCCTTGTAGGTTATCAAAAATTAACAGCAACGGTGAATTATTCCACGTCTGAATAATTGACGTTACTAACACACAAATATCGAGTTGCTCATTCCACATGGCAGTCTGACATGCCTTGGACGGACAACGCGAAACAACTTGCTTATTACACTAACACTGAAACAATTACCGAAAACTGTGTGCTCTACTTAATTTAGACACAAACACTTAGCATAATGAAGAATTAATCGTTCGGCCCATAACATTTGCATGAAATCTGCATTTTCTTTCCAAAAGCGAAGAAAGCTTAGTTAAGAATAAGCGAGCAAATGCAATGAAAACGCTTCACGTATAGAAAAAGAAAGGAATATAATGAGGCACAAGTCTGGGGATAAATTCGACTCTTCTAATGACAGACGTCCGAGATGTATTGTATTTAACGATGTGATCTATTTGAAGTAACCAACCATTATAACATTTTCTTTTTTAAATTGATAAATTTATCAACTAAAAACTATAAGAAGATCATAATATGAATAGCTCGATGTATGAGTGAGTAGAATTTAGAAAATACAGTCAAAAGTGCTATTGCTACGTATGAATGCAAATTTACCGTTCCCTACTAACTGAATTATTATACGAAGTTGTCAGGGTGCGCAATATTAAATAATGACGTAGAAATTATATCCCTCGTTTTCGAATCGAGTAGTACTACTATACTATAGTTTTCATATTAACGTGGGAAAATCAGTAAAATTAAAGATTCTTTATCAACAAGGTCGTTCAAAGCCACTTTATTCTCCAGTACAATAAAATAGTGGCCCCAAATAACAAATAAATCAAAGTCAATACCTTATCAACTAACAAAATCAAAGAACCGAGATCACAATCTGAGCAGTTTGGTGTTTGAGTGAGTTTTCCTCTCCATTACGTGTATTAGATGAGATTAGGTATATGGAGCACTTATCTTAACGGCAATAGCCTCAATAAGGCTAAACTTACTCAAGGGGTGAAAGAAGTTTTAGGTACGAGCGCCAAGTAAGTCCTTCAAATAACTTAGAGTAAAAGTGTATGAGAGTAATTTCTTTGAATATTGTGCTATTTTTGCGCGTTAGTTAAAACATCAGGAATCAAATAATTCATACGTTTAATTTATTTATTCAGAATTGTTTTTAAAAGAAGTGTTTAGGGTTCTGAGAAAAATTGTACCGATATTATATTTTTCTCCCTTATTAATCAGTAACAGGAGTTTAACATGGGTGGTGGTTATACTTCTACTTTATGATTGATTTTAACTAGGGTAAACCTCGGACTAAAGTAACATTTTGCTTTTGTGCTTCGACATCGAGCTATCTATATTTATGCATTTGTTTAATTTAATTTGGTTTTCTATACTTTTTAACACATAGGCACATACTATTTGTATAGGTTAGAGTTCGATTCCTTATAATTACAAGGCATTGAAAAATAATGTAAATTCTTACTATTGCTTTGGCCCTCATGCGTGCAACTCTCCGTGACGCCACCTATGGTCCCACCGGAAGATCACGATATAGAATCAAGCTACATGACCTACAAGATACAGACTGACCTCTAGACGATGTTGTCAAGCTACGTACACGTCCGTTGGTTCGAGTGCCCGTGCACGCCAGCACACACACGCTAGGCGCTGGGACAGTGCGCTGCCTACAGCCTAGCAACACGATGTCAGTTACAGCCGTAAGGCTACCAAGTAAGCCACCATTTCTGATCTGATCTGATCTGCTAGCATCATGCTGAGGTGGGACCTTTTCGTGGCACCGCCATAATAATATTATAGTTGCCTATTGTTTCTTTTTAATCACTAATTACGTTTTATGGTCACATCACGAATACATTATTTATTTCTTTCTTTTCTTTCTTAATTTAAGACTTAGAATGAAAGTAAAATGCTTATAAACGAAAGTAGAACTCATGAAAGGCATGTTTAAAAAAAAAACCGGACAAGGGCGAGTCCAACTCTCGCACCGAGGTTTCCGTACAAACTATGAAAGCATCAGTGTAAGAGAATCGTTAGTTAGTTATGTATGTAATGCTTCCCTTGTGTTTGTGACGCTACTTTACAGACATTTTGTCACGTTACTTTTGTACCCAACCTTATTTTTCTCATTAAAAAAAAAAACTGAATTTCTTACACAAAATTAAATTATAACACTGTAAATAACGAAATAACAATCTTGATATCACGACCCATGATAAATACGCGCTAAATAAATACATTTTCAAGTTTTATATTAGGGATGTAAAATCATGTTTGGTCTCATAATTCTATTTGAGATGACATACACAGATGATGCATGGACACAAGCAGAGGAACGTTATTCACTAACTCTGTTCGACTAAATGTCGCATTACGATCAATGGATTACTTAACAGCCTTTATTACTATCGGCCCGCCGTTACAATTATCCCCGGTCGCCCCTACTAAACCTACATTACTTTTGAAATAAACTGACGTAAACCTACCGATGATTGGACAAGACACCACGGGTGAGCTTGACATAATTGTATTGATTTTATTATTATCATATTCTCTTCAGCAGTGTCAATCTACGTTTTTATGTCTATTATAATAAGCTGCGTCAATAAAGAATTGATTTTGGATCGATCGCTAGCTTAATAATTAAAGTGTTCAATAATAAATAATTAAATCAGAAGGTTTACGTACACAGTAGCGAAATCGTATAAGATTCAGTATCTTTGGAGTTATTTATTTTATCAACTAAATAAACCTACCTTATTTTAAAAATAAACTGTTGTAAACCTGCCGATGATTGGACAAGACGCCGCGGGTGCAGGGTAAACGGACCTATTTCTGACTCGTATTATTGCCGGTTGATTAACTTCCTTGCCGACTTTCAAGTTGCCCCGAATTTCGCCGATGACGTGTTCGATAAGGCCTGCCCTCCGGACCGTGAAATAGGATGCTTGACACGATTGTATTGTTTTTATATTATGTTCTTCAAAGTCAATCTACGTTTCTATGCCTTTGTAAGCCACGTCAATAATGAATTGGTTTTCTAGGTGGCTGGATATACAGGGTTCTGTGTTTCACTATTAATTAATTTTCATTTGAATATTGTCATAGTGATACGAAGGCTACTTTTCACTACCCTCAGAATGTAATAGACAAATTGTAATATTGAACCAATGAAAAGTCTTTTTTGCGATAAGTCCTCCGATTGTAATTTTCCCATTGTACACAGTATTATTTTATCCCTCTGTAATGATTTTCATTAAAACAATAACACAATTTCATCAGTCATGAAAGACGACAAATTTGGAAGTCTTTTTTCGTCTATAAAGGTACCTTCTATACTACTTCTATATGCCCGTCATCCACTTGTCAAATCAAACTCACTCAACAAATCATTGTTACAAAGATGAATGTATTGGCTCGTGTCAAAAATGGAGTTTATTTAACCATCCTTAATCTACATAAATAATGAAATAAAACTTAGCCCATTAAACCCACTTACTGTTTAGTCGCTAAGTAGTTAAATATTTGCTGAGGCACTCAGTTTCCCACATTTACACTAAGCTTTAAACTCCATTTGTCCCTTTGATCCTTTTAAAAATCAATCACGATTTGGACGGACCCGCTCAAGAAAATGTGTTAATATTTTTTCCTTTGAATTTATAAAAGACATTTGTCTTTTCCCTTTTAACTTTCCCTGGCTAAGCTCCCGGAAACGGTTCTTTCAGAATCAGCATTTTCCCTTCTTTAACATACGTTTTTATTCCATCATAAATCAATATACCTATTTTATAGATGGGATGGCAAAAACACAGCGCCATTTAAAATGCATTGATTTGCTGATGTCAGAATCTCCATGTTGTCTTGCGGTAATATATGGAGCGACCAGTGTGGTGTTTGCTTCCAGATGTGGTTTAATGACCATCACTTATTTAAAATACTGGCTTATAAGGCCTTATGATTTCACACCGTAGATCGGTACTTCCCAATCTGATGCTATGGCAGGTCTTGGTTTTGGCAGCGGGTCTTAGAGCAGACTGGTTCAACTGGTTAAAGCCGAAACGTTGTTGTCGGTGTTAAGCCTCAAAAAATCGATGGAAGCGACGGCAGAAGGTACCATTCACTGCAACTATTGGCGTACTTTTTATCCAAAAATCTGCACCCCAATTGGACACAAACTAAATACTTCCAAATATGACGTTTTATTAAAACTTATATTTGGAGCATTGCTCTGTATGCCTGCGAGACGAGGACCATGACACAACGAGACAGAGAAAGGCTTGAGGCAATCGAGATGTGGTGCTGGCGAAGAATGAAGGGAATAGGCTAGACAGAAAAAGTCACCGATGAGGAAGTATTGGAAAGGTCTACCCTTTCTCCTCTAGGAGAAGAGACAATGCTAACGTAACTCTAAAAGGGAAAATGGTAGCCCACTTAATACGACACGCCGATCATACAGAAGATAATAGAGGGAAGAATTGAGGGAAAGAGAGAAAGAGGAAGGCCGGGGATTAGTTATTTGGAAAAAGGTAAACGATGCGTCATATCAAGAAGTGAAAAAACTGGCGTTAAGTAGAATGGACTAGAGAACTGCACCGACAAGAGTAAAACTTTTCAATAATAATTATGATGATTTTGGAAGGATGTTTAGTCACTGAAAATGTATATAATGTCAGCGTTTACGAGTATACATAGCAAAGCTAGTGAACGAGACCGTCTAAAATATCACGATAGTATCAAGAAATCATAATCTAGGTCAAATTTAACTTGCAAGATTCGATTATAGACGGATAGACACCGTGACAGGAACTAAATAATTATTTGTAAAAAGACTAACCATTAAAACATTTAAGATGTGTTCCTAAATGTCCAAAGGCGCCAAAAGGAAATCTGTGGCAATCGCGGGAAAGGGCAAAATTGTGCATAATCCAATTACACAACTAATGAAGTCGAGACAGAATATTAATTCACTTAAACGGCGGTTCTTTCTGAAGTCCAGAATTGACTCGTTACGTTTTGTAGGACAACAATGGGGACTGACTTTATTAAATCAACGCCTTTTGAAGAACCCGTTGACTAAAGTGTTTTGATTACGCGAACATAATTAGTTTCTTAAAACTTTCTGATCTCGTTATTATTTTATGACTGAAACGATCGAGAGTTTTCTGAACTTTAAGAGTTGATTGTATTTGTAAGAAAATCTACTGAGGCCAACTTCTCCAACAAGCTCTTGACACTATTATGTCTACTTTGAAGTATACGCATTTTCTTTAAATTCAAGATGGTGAACTACGCTCCTTGTCTCCTTGCGTGATCAAATCAGAATTAAGGAGACCCGCAAAAGAACCAAGGCTGTAGTATTGCTCAGAGAGTCCCCAAACGTAAGTAACATTTGGCCCCCGCCAAATGTCCCCACATTGCTCATAGAACCGACGGCCATTGGGGCAGAAAGGTTCTTAAGTGGCCACCGCGTACCAGAAGACGCAGCGTGGTAGGCCCCCAATACGGTGGCCCTACGACCTGATTAGCATCGCGGGGAGCAATTTGATTAAAGCGGCGCATGACCGACCGTTGTGGACAACATTGGACCAGGCATTTCTCCAGCAGCGGACGTCTATCGTCTCAGTGTCCAGTGTAGGCGCGTCATAATTTAATTGTAGCAATGTTTAGAATAAGATTTGTACCGACTTCTAGTATCTCTGTTTGGCCCTATGGTACTGGTAAAGAATACCACCGCCATTTGTACTGACTTTTGTGTTTAAATAATATATATATAGCTAAAACATTAATGACAAAAACATCTGAAGTACCTATTGTTTGATGCGTATTACATTACTACACTTACTTCACCTCAATAAGCCCATCCCACGCATTGCTTCAGAACAGATCAACAAGGTAAAAGAAAAGAGAAAAAATATATTTCATAAAACTGACGGCAAAAATATTGTTTCGAGGAAACAAGGAAATGTAATTTGATTAGCGGATATATCAACTCGCCTGTGCCTTAAAGGTCAAGAGAAAGCAATAGGGATCAAACTGCCATCCACGCAGTTTGAATATATTAGGAAAACGTAGAATTGAGCAATTGACCTATGGTCTTCAAATTGCGTTAAATATTAACAAAATTATTTCGTACTAACGTTACAATTTGATACGTATATTATATACACATCGATCCTTTCGTCTCTTTTTAACATGTTACATTACACCCCAATGTTACATAGTGTGTCTTTACAAAAAAGAGCACTGCATAACAGTCCATGTGAAAAATCAACATTAAGCTGATTTAAAGGTAGGTACGCATATCGCTAATGTAGATATATGTACTGTAGCTATATTCCTGACAACACAACACGACTCAAGGAATAAATTCGACAAACGTCGACAAACGTCGAATGTATTCGCTGATTCTTTTAAATTCACGAGCCAAAGCTATGAAGCGCAAATGAATTCAACGTCGCATCCTAGGGGCGTAATCACGCATCGACAATTTTTCATTTGAATTACACGTTTGGAATAACATCCGTATCGCACGCTTATATTTCATTCGTGGGTCGTGTGATGTCGCCTGCTGACATGTAATATTCGTAATAGGTTGTCAACGCTAGATCATTTTTAACCGACGGAAAGATCTTTCTTTTAACACGTGCCAATTCCAAGGCCTAAATACGACATGAAAAGTGATATTTTCACTTGAGCCATGTTCTCTAAGTAACTTGTCTATGTCACTTGGTGCAATTTGAATAATAAACATAGGTCATAGCACAGCTTTAATAATATGTCTGTCATATAGCCCACCCCACACGGTTGATAAAATTGCCCAACGGATTAGAAGAAGTGAGCTGGCTGCGCTCAGAATTTCCGTGCGTGGACGATTCAGAAATGGGTGATGATTTGAGCGTTTCAACAGTCTTATTACTCTGTCCGCCATATTTGTCAATTCATAAAAGCTATAAACTTAATTTTGATAGTAATTGTAGAAAGCCGCAAGTGCTACAAGACAACCGAAAATAGCGCCACTTTTCGTACGGAGTTCGTCAACAAACACCCAAATAAGTTGACTATTTATGATCTCGACTTATCAATAAGTCGAGATCATAAATAGTGTGAATTTCAACAAGCTCGACATTTACCTAATTTTGGTGGTTTTTTTTATTTTTGATGTTAGAGTCAAAATTATATATCAATAATACGAATAAAGTCATAACCAATATTGTGTAGTAATGGCCCTTTGTTATGTATAATAGTTTTAGAGATATTATGATATTAATAATTTGCCTACCACCAAAATTGCTTGTGTCCTCAAAAATTAGATATTTTGGCCACCAAAATTGTACATCTACACAAAAATTAGTTACTTGTGCTAAAAATTAATATTTTTCAATGAAAATAAGGGAAAATGAAAAGAAAGTACCTAAATGTTTTATTAATAATTTTAATTATATCAAAATATCTATGAAAATACAATCACTAACTCGTTTGTAACAACAATATATTTTTTTCTTTTCGGGAACTTCTCTTGATTGATTTTTCTTGCGATTAGCCATCCTAAAAAAATAAATCAATTATGAAAAGCAAAAGTAATGATTTAGATTAATTGTATGCATGTAATGTATCCAAACACTTTATTGTACACAATAACAAGATATACATTTCAAAAAAATAAGCATGTACAAAAGCGAACTTATCCCTTTAAGGGATTTCTTCTAATTTAACTTCGAGTAAATAAGTGTTAAACACACATATGGTAGACAAACCAAGCAACATGTACAATACGATAACTTTAGAATAGTACAAAATGAAAATGCAAATCCAAATGAGAGAGAGAGATAGGCCAACAGTCAATGTAATACATATTACGTAATATCTATATAAATACATATAACACAAATATAAATAAATAAATAAATATTATAAATATTAAAGGACAATCATACACAAATCGACCTAGTCCCAAACTAAGCAAAGCTTGTACTATGGGCACTAGACGACGATATACATAATATATAAATACATATATAGATAACATCCATGACACAAGAACAAATATTTTGCACAAATATTTGCCCCGGCCGGGATTCGAACCCGGGACCGCCGACTCAGTAGGCAGGTGTCTACCAACCGAGCCAAACGCGTCGTCAAAAATATAATCATAATTATAACAAAAACAGCAACCTAATCAAATAATCGTTCGTTCGACAGTCACAATTTCTTTAACTTTCCCTTGAGCGATGCTACGGACTGCGTCTGCATAAGGGCGGGAGAAAATTTATTCCATAATTTCACGGCGCGCACAGCAAAAGACACGTCGTAAACGTGAGATCTATGCAGTGGGAAAGATAGAGCCAGATTCGCACTTGACCGCAGGCGATCGCCACTACCATCCGCCATGTAAAAGAACTTCTCTGCAAGGTACGGAGGAGAAGAAGGGATGAAAAGGACATTATACAAAATACAAAGAACATGTAAGTCTCTGCGCTGATGGATCGGAAGCTATTTAACTTGAGCGCGGTATTGAGACACATGATCAAACTTGCGGAGACCAAAGCAAAAGAGAGCGGGGAAGCATGATCTTCGTATAAAGAGGAAGGAAATTCTGGAGACAGCTCAATGAATGAAGGGACGCGAAAAGTTTCCTACTGATCTCAGAAATATGAGGTGTCCATGACAAATATTGATCCATGGTAATGCCAATTTTTTTTACAGTAGAAGAGAAAGGTACATGCGTACTATCAAAGAAAATAACTGGCTTAATTTAATCTGAAAGCTTGGAAATTAAATGTGGATTGTGGGCTTCCAACGACAATAGCCTGCGACTTCTTGGCATTCTTCATCAAACCAAAGAATCAAGCCCAAGCACGGATTGATTCCAGGTCTGAATTGATTTACGAAACCAAGGAGCCAAAATCATCAATGCTGGCCGCCGCATAAAGCTGCAAATCGTCTGCATAGAGATGGAACGAGGAGGAGAGTGACTTGATGATTCCGTTAATGAAGACAGAAAAGAGTAATGGAGAGGGTATGCCCCTTGAGGGACACCAGCAGACAGTTCACACCAGCTAGAAAATCGGTCATCAACTCGAACCCGCTGTTGCGGTGGCTGTGCTAAAGAATTGAACATGTCTATCTAGATGTGATGAGAGACGTGGATTTACAAAGGATTCAATGATTTTGGATAAGATGGGAAGAATGGACATAGGACGATACTGCGACAAGTACGACGGATTAGGGGTTTAAGAGAGAGAAATCACATGGGCGCATTTCCAAATTGTAGGAAACGTGCCAGATGGGAAAGAAAAAATAGTAATATAAGAAAGGATAGGAGCTATAGAATCCGCCACCAGCATAAGCATATCTAATCTAGTATTACCCTCACCGACAGCTTGTAATATTAGATGTATTGTGTTTATACTTGACTTCAAATAACTACACCGAGTTACAAATTACCACCAAAACCACCAAAATTGATACACCAAAATTAGAAACAGAGATTTAAAAAATATTTAAAAAAAGTGTGTGTGTCAGCTCCGACGCACGACTGGAGTTTACTCTTCAGGCCAGGCGCGCACCACTTTTTTGTCGCAGAAATAAGCGTACTTATGGGTTTATGAAAATCGTGGTGCGCGCACTGTCATATAAACCCATATCTTGCGACACTTTAAACCACTATAGATTGAAAACTAATGAATATATTTTTATAATTATTATTTTTAATAACTAACAATAGTCAATTGTTTACGCACCAATAGTTCGTACAGTGAAAAAGTTTTACGGGGGAGCGGGGGAGCAATCAAAGATGGCGAGTTTCGATATTTCAATATACTTAGGTATTTCTTAAAATTTCGGACTCTCAACAGTTTAATTTTGTTACAAGTTTTTACAATTCTTATTTACACATTTACACAAGGATATACATTTCAGTGCTGCTTTTTTGCAGGTACACGACAACTGTTGAGTTGAGAGTCCGAAATTTTAAGAAATATATTGAAATATCGAAACTCGCTATCTTTGATTGCTCCCCCCGCTCCCCCGTGCAACTTTTTCACTGTACGAACTATTGGTGCGTAAACAATGGACTATTGTTAATGATTAAAAATAATAATTACAAAAATATATTCATTAGTTTTCAATCTATAGTGGTTTAAAGTTAACTCGAAAATGGAGCATTTTAGTAAAATTTCAAAAAATCTTAGAGAAAGTGTAAGAAATGTTATAGTGTGCTATATATTCGTGATCTACTCAATAAGCCCTTTTATTTGATACCCCACACGGCATGGCTTGATGACTTTTTTTTTTAATTTGTATGGCATTTTTAATTGCCGGGGTGGGGGGAGGGGGACCACAAAACTGGTTGGCAACATTTGTTTGTAGGATGTCTGGGATCTATACAATATATATCAGAAGTCAGATTGAGGTCCGATATTTTTGCAAACGGATATCTCCTTGTAGCCTGCTCTAAGAAAAAGGCCTGATCTGAGTTGGTTGTGAATTGTTTGCCTGTAAAGAGGCAGGTGGCGACGTAATTGCGCCAGCACGAATGCCATGGGTTCTACTGATGTGTATATTAAGTCCTTTCTGACCTTTAAAGAAACGAATCTGGGAGCAATGTGGGCACTGTACGGAATTCTCCAGCGACAGCGACACATACCTGGAAGCGACATTCTGAGAGGAGCCCGTGCTATTAGGATTCATCAAGTAAACTATTAAAAAACGCAATAGATAAAAACTTACGGCTACGATAACAAATAAAGTATTTAAAAAACCGCTCCAAGTTTCGGCATACAAATTGCCCCATAAAGTTCCTGGGGGAAGCGGTGGTTTATAATTGCACATATAACTAGATAGTACTCATGCACTGATAGCAATCACACTCGTAACATGATAGAGATTCACGCAAAATATTAGCAAAAACTTGAAAACAAAAACACATTTCTCAGCTGTTGTAGATTGACAACTGTCAGTCAAGCTGCCCGATGCGCACTTGCGCAGCAACGCGCCGTGTAGGCCGCCAGCCGCCGCCGCAGTCTCCGCGGAGAAATTATGAATATGTTTCTTGTCTATGTTATTTGTTAAGCCTCTTGTGGTAATTTAAAATAAAAAATAAATGGCAGAGAACAATTAATATTAATTTTCTCTAACGGAAGCCATGTTTTCCCGTTGCTAAGTACATTTAAAATACATTTCATCAAATAAACATCTCGGTGATGGTCATTTTATATCGGGGTCTTAGTCTATAACGCTTAACGTAACGCATAACCTGCTAATTTAAGAAGTCGTATTTTTACCCCGATCGTATACTGAGATACGACTTTTTAAATTAGCACGGCAGATACGTTCGATTTTACACCCCATATTTTTCATACCCCGGGCTTATATATGAAAATCGATTCTTAAGGAGTAAACTCCAAAAATATCTGTATTATTTACTTCCAATTTAACTTTATATTTAAAAAAGGAAACCTTTAACACGTCTTACACACAATTCACACACAGTCAATTATTGCTAAGTCACTACAAACATATACCACAAAAATTGTGTCAAAAAGTATTTTGAACACACCAAAATTAGATACTTACGTGCTGAGTGGACAAATCCAGCAAGTTACGACATGTGTGTCATCGCTCAATGCCGGAGCAGAACTAAACGAACAGGTTAACACACGGATGTTGGTCTTGTTGCGTTTCGTTTAACCATAAACACATTTTCAATATTTACCACCAAAATTGTCAATTTCACCCGGACAACTTTTAGTGCTCAATTTTGAGTATCTATTTATGTATTAATCTTTATTTATGTATCCTTATAAGATACTTAAACTAATATAGATTATAAATAAATGCAATTTTAGTTTAAAACATTGATGTTATGGCTCTATCAAAGACATTATATAATTATTAATCAAAAATGACTTTTACAGTACTTTGCGATTTGGCTTAAGATAATAATTAGTATCTTCTTTTCAGAAAAAAATTCAAACTTTTAAAACATATGTTTCACACTATAGTTATCAATTCCGCCGCAATTTTTTTTCGCTGAGATAATCACCCATTGTCACTTATATGACCATTGCCCAAATCAGAATAAATCGACCACAGGGCATAGCATGGTACACCATTTATGCATGGTATAGTAAAGAAAGAGGCAGGCATCAGTGGAGCGTTTCAATAAAACAACAGACAGAGATAAAAAACTTTTCCAATCCTTGGGTAATGGAGCACATATTGATAACGTATTTTGAAATATTTTATTGAAAACGACGCCGATAGGTATTCTTTTTATGATGATGATATATCCATATTATTATAAATCAAATCTTTTTCCTTTCATCGCGCCAAAACACGGCTTGACTGATTTCAAAAGTTTTTGGTATACAAGTGCAGCTGCCCATCCTCAGATGGTTATAGGATACATTTTATCTGACTACAGAAAAGCAAAAAGGAGGGTTGTGACTTTACCTTCTCCACGTACAAAGTTCCCGGGCACCTTCTAGTGTCTCAATATAATTATCTTAAACTTAAAACAAAGCTGAAAAAAATTGGCTCTTAAATTGAACAGTAGCCAATGGCATACAAAGTTTCACTTTCACTACCTACTATACTCTAGTATAGGCCCTGCACTCACGGCCTAATGAAAGGCCAAGGGCACAGATTGTTACCATCAGGCCCTAACTAGTTTAGGTACAGGATAACCGGTTTCCCTTCCGGAGGTCCCGACCACTTAGTTATCTCTTAACTTTCTGAATTTAAGAGGAAATGTCACTACCTTTCTTTCAAATCTATTCGACTTTAAAAAAAAACATACTACTACACCTTAACCAATCAAAACTATATGGAAACTGAATCGGAAGCAAATTTTTGTGTAGGGCGTTTTGATTATTACGCTTTTTATCATAAAAACTGTATAAAAAGGCGTCTTTTTGCGACCATGCTTGGTCGTTTTAAGCGATGTTTGTAGATAGTCTAACATAAATAAAAAAAAAACGGCCAAGTGCGAGTCGGACTCGCGCACCGAGGGTTCCGTACAAACACTTTCCATCCCTAAGTGGTTAAGTTAAGTTTGCACCTGGTATGTATAGCGCCCCATTTAAATTAGGTGCAAAGTTAGGTATTAAAAAAACTACTTACTAGATCTCGTTCAAAACAATTTTCGTTGGTAGTTGTTATAGTAATGTACATCATAATTATGTTTTTTTTTGATTTTTCATTTTCTTATTTTAGAAGTTAGAGGGGACCAATTTTTTTCCACTTTGGAAGCGTCTGTCACGCAAACTATTCGGATTAAAAAAAATATTTTAGAAACCTCGATATCATTTTTGAAGACCTATCCATAGATACCACACACGTATGTGTTTGATGAAAAAAAAACATTTGAGTTTCAGTTCTAAGTATGGGGAGCCCCCAATATTTTTTTTTATTATTATTTTTGCATCAAAATCTTAATGCGGTTTACAGAAAACATCTACCTACCAAGTTTCAACAGTATAGCTCTTATAGTTTCGGAAAAAAATGGCTGTGACATACGGACGGACAGACGGACAGACAGACAGACAGACAGACATGACGAATCTATAAGGGTTCCGTTTTTTGCCATTTGGCTACGGAACCCTAAAAAGAACAAAACGTACAGACTTATGTAGTTAATGATGATATTGATCTTGAGTATATAAAGAAAAAATAAAAGGTTCAAAACCAGGGAGGAAACAGTCGAGAACGTTAATATGGAAAAATCTGCAGTAACATTTCCTCTTAACTGGCATCCGGGAAATAGGAAGTGCAGACGACTCTAATATTCTTCCAGAAATAACTTGGCAGATATGATTTCGCAGCGTTGCAAATTTCTAACTGGTCATAATTATCTACTAAGTAAATTAATTTAAGCAAATAAATATTTAAAAAGTGTTTCTAAATTGCTATGGCAAAAGTTTACTTGAAACTTGGTTGTCTTTTTTTTAACGTTCTGATAATTTAACGAGTGCGTATTCATTTTTTATTAAGCGGTATTATTGTGACGTGTAGTCCCAAAGGAAGGCTGTGTTTCTACTATGCCATGCCGCAAAGTGGTGTAGACAGAATCGACCAATACTCCTATGACTTTTAGCGTCACTGGACCCGACTTTGGTGGATTATTTCCTCGCACGCCGCTTAGCTCAAGTGCTTATTTTTTGTAGCTTAACTTTGACATAAATGCAGCATAGAATAAGGTATAAGCGCGCCGACGGGATAAGCACATCTACCATAATATATGCAGTACCATAATAATAATATTTAATATTTAATATTCATTTATTCATAACATATCTATAATACATATCGATGGCAAAAAGCGAGAACGTAGTAACCGCCAAAATGCAAACTTTACACCAGAGCCAAAAAACTTTTCGATTTCGAGAAAAAAAATCATAACTCTTTCATTTATGAACGAAAATGCTTGATATTTGGATCTAATTCATAACTTATGGTTTTCTTTCAACTGGCATATTTAATATTTAACAAAAAAGACTGGTTTACGACTTAGTGGCGGTTACGACAATTGAACTCTTTTTTTTCGTTACGCGAAAACGCTGTAAACGCCAGAAATAAATGTACTAAAATGGTGAAACGAGTATTATTTCCATAAAGCATAAATGCTGTAACCAGATGCGTATTTATTTTAAGATTCAATAATTTTGACGTAAATGTCATTACGTTCTTTATAGGACTAACTGAAATGTGGTGAGTGTCCACCGGCAAAAAGAAACTGTGAAAATAAAACGACTTAAGTATCAATCAACTTTTATCAACAACTTTTTTAAAATGTTTCCAAATTTTAAATGCAGGTTTCTTACAAATTAAAAGTTCAGAAGCAACAATTACCGTCTTAACATATCAAATACTATCTAGTCTCAATTTCTCTGTATAAAAACATTACGAAAGCTACTTAAAACCTCCGTTGCTTATAACATTTCCAAAGGCTAATAAAATCTCTCATATTATAAAATCACAACCTTGTTCTTATCGTGCTAAAAACAAACATAAATATTCGTAGGGTTAATCAGACTATAATATTGTTATCCGCTTAAACTAAATATTATATGTAATGAGGTTTAATATTCCCGTGAAAACTTTAAAACTCTCTACATTTTATCTCCAGTTTTGGCATTAAATTGTCTTTTAAGTAACTTTCATCGATATAAAACTCACTACCTATTAAACCCACTAACTATAAAAGATGTTTTGAATGTAAGTATTACTTATTATATACTCGTAAGTTTTCAACATAATTCTTAAACAATTGTTTGAACACAACTATCACCTCAATTATAAAAATATTTCTTTGAACTAATCTCACTGAACCATTAATATTTAACTTAAATAACTAGACGTTATATTACTGTGGTACCGTACAAATTAAAATTGTTATTATTTATTTAAATAAAAACTCGGAGTAATTTTTCTTAGGCAGAATATCAATTGACATTAAAATAGGACCCTAAAAATTGCATTCCAATGGAATTCGTTTTCATAATAACATAATTTAAATAACTGTTCTTAAAAAAATACTAAAAATTCCTCTAAAATGCATTGTTTTATAATAACACTCCTCAAAATGTTTGTCATAATTAACTCAAAAATCGCCCCTCTAAAGTAATGAAAATTAGTGCAATAGTGACTGATGGACATGTGCATTCTTCCTGACCTATCCTGACCTACGGAGCGCAGACTTGGTCTTTGACAAAAGTTCAGAAGTCCACCCTCAAGGTTTGTCAAAGAGCCATGGAACGCAGTATTCTGGGCGTAAAACTAACTGACAGAATTAAGAACACAGTACTGCGTTTCAAAACGCTGGTAGCTGATGTAGCTCAAGCAGCCGCAAAGCTGTATATTATGTCCGTGATAAAATGAATGACGACAGTTGTCGCAGTGGTTTAAGCAGCTGCCTACTGAGCCGATGGTCCTGGGTTCGAATCCCGGCAAGGGCAAATATTTGTGTGATGAACTCGATTATTTGTCGAATAATATATTTGTGCCCGGGTCATGGATGTTATTTGTATTTAAATATGTATTTATCTTTACCAGTATGTTCACTTGTGTCCAGAACACAAGCCTCCTAGAGCTTACTGTGGTACTTGATTAATTTGTGTGAGGTTGCCCGATATATATTTTTTTATTCATTTATGCCATGCGTATGGTTATTGTGAAAATATTAATCGAATCAGGCACCAGTTAACCGGTAAATTTTAAATACTGTACAGTTGTTTTATAGAATGCTTTGCATTGCTTTATAGAATGGAGAACGTCAGTTTAGAGTTTGGCCTGAGGATTAACCGCAGCAAGACCAAAATGTTGATTGTCGATCGTGCAAACAACAATTCGCCCGAAGTTACAGAAATTGCGAATTGTGAAGTAGTACAGTCATACATCTACTTGGGGGCATTGATCACAAACAACGGAGGCTGCGTAGATGAGATCAAACGACGTTTGGCGATTGCGAGGTCTGCTATGGACAAGATGAAAAGGGTTTGGAGGAACCGTAATATCACAAGGACCACTAAAACCAGGCTTGTTAGAACCCTCATATTTCCCATATTCCTGTATGCTTCTGAGACATGGACATTAAGGGCGGCAGAAGAGCAGAAAGTCAATGCACTGGAGATGTGGTGCTGGAGACACGGATGCTTGGTGTATCGTGGACTGAGTTCCGGACCAACGTCTCAATTCTTGAGGAGCTTGGAATTAAAGAGCGTCTGCTCTCTGTCGTCAGATCCCGCATCCTCAACTTCTTTGGACACGTGTCTCGGCGAGACGGAACGTCCATAGAACGCCTCGTTGTTCAAGGGAGAGTGGAAGGTGTCAGAGCCAGAGGAAGATCGCCGATGAGATGGACCGACCAGATCAAAGCCAGTGTGTCGGCTACCGTCAACGAATGCTCACGGAAAGCGGCCCTACGGGATGAATGGCGACGTGTCGTCAAACGGGTCACTCAGAACTCCACAAATGCATAATGGTCACGACCACTCTGTAAAGAGTGTAACGAAGAAGAAGAAGACAGTTGTTTATCTACCACAGCTCAACAAATTTAGTGCTTATCTGATTCTAGCCCTTAGATAATAAAGATGCGCACGTGACACCCCAAACTAGTTTGATCCGGCTTGAGTCAGCTTTTTAGGGGTTAGACCAATTAACTCTTAATGGTTGTAGTGAAACGTAGTAGATTACAGCAAAACTTTCTTCTAGCGATTACAACCGTAAACTAGATATACATATTATACTAATTAAAAAAAAAACATTATTTTAAATCGAAATCAAAATTGAAATGTATACCTATTCTGTAAGTAGGCCACTTTACATGTCTGAATCTGAATTTATCGGCATTTCACAAGAGGAGGCCGCTGTCGAGAAGAAAGCCGAAAAAAAGTAAATATTTTTTTAATTTTTTTTAATCATCATGCGAGTGTTTGCTCGTATCTTTTGATTGCCTTTAAGCTGAAGATAAGCAGACCTTTGATGATATTTGATGTTAATTCCAGCTTTATACCTCCACGCGTTCCTGAGAAAAAGGTCTCGACAAATGGATAGACAGGCACAAAAGTGATCCTATTTAAGTTTAGTTTTTGGCGATTGAGGCATGGAACTCTCAAAGCTGCCGCGTCCCGCGCCCCAACATCGTTATTTTCTTCCAACAAAATGTAATAAAAACATTTTTGCTGTCCTTTCAATATTAATAAAGCAAATAAATATGCTAGTTATGTTTTATACCAATATTCACATTAAACCCGCAACATATTTTACATCCAAAAAAAGGCATGTACACAGACTACGTACACCCACTCGCTCCGGCGATCGCCGATAGACTAAATCACAGGTCGTATTCACGAGCCACATCGCCGCGAGCGCACATTTTTATTGCTGTATCTTCAAGCACTACCCACTTCACGTTGTGTTTCAAATGTCGTTACTGTAGCTTGCTGTTAATTCATTTTCGAATGAAATGTAGTAAGCGTCAATCATAGATAATTTATTTTAGGATAATTGCAGTAAGCTTGGTTCGTAATTTTTTCACTACATGCATAAATGCTGCAACCGCCACGGAACAAAATTTCGGCAACGCTGTAACCGGCACACCCTTTGATTTATGAAAGAACAAAATTAGCGTAAATGTACTCGTTTAGAAAATTACTACTATTTGGGTGTTTACAGCAATTAGATGTGGGCATCGTCAAAAAAATACATTCGTTTTGCAACGTAGTCCAGTTTTTTCTAAGCGTCGTAGAGCCATGGGACCCAGACCAGTCGACGCAGAAAAATTCGCTGATTCCGAATATGCAAAAAAAATTTTTTTGGCCAAGTGGCGGTTACTACGTTCTCGCTTTTTGCCATCGATATATGCGTTGTAAGATGCAACCATTGACGTATTAATTACATGGACACACAATCCGACGGAAAAAATGGCACCCTCCCAACTAATGCAAAATCACAAATCGCATTAGTTGGGCGATCAGGGTCGTTTAGACCATGACACGTGACGGGTCTCAAAAATGACTTAATTTTCAGTGAAAAATTGAAGAAAGCTATAAAATAAAGAAAAAGGTCGGAATATTCTTCTTTACGCAGATTCTATTGATTAATTAACGAATCCTATGTAAAATCATAGCATATTTTAGATTAGAATTATTAACTTTGTCCCTACAAAATGCACCTCATCACAGAACAAAAATCTAAGGAGTCGCTATAGTTTTATATTTTATAAATTAATACAGGAGTGCAATAAATAATTATCCTATTTTTTTATTAAAGTTCCCACGCGATCCTAAACAACGTGAGAAATTGAGGTCACGTTTAGTAAGGGACAAACGTCAAGAATAATTTCAGCCAAATAATTCGTCTCTCGTGTGTTCGTTCGGCATGATCATATATGTTTTTTTTTATGTTTAATCAAAAGAAGCGTAAAAGTCTTTCACTCAACACAGCTTTAATATCTCAATAAAAACGTAAAAAAATGACAATGTGTACAAAAGAAGCGTAAAATGGTGATGTTTGTGGTAGTAGTCTCAGGCGCACGTCATATAGGATGCTGCGTTTAGTTACACGCGAGTCGAGGGCGAGCGTGGACGCATGACATTGCTATGTGAGCGGCGGCGAGTGAGCCAGTGTTATGAACATATGCATTTTACAGGTTTGCTCTGTTGTCATTGTTTTATTTTATTTTGTCTCAGAGTCTAGACACTGTCAGTTTAAACCTTTGAACGCCAAGAACACCTAAAGAATGTGTGCTGCCGTGCATACTACGCCACCGACTTTCACGCCACGCCATCAAACTTTAAAGACATACTCTCATTTCACATACTAGAACAAGATGAGTTGAGAAATCATAATGTCATTATTACTGTTCCCTTCTATGCAGTGTCGGGACCCTTTTATGCAGTTGTTAAATAAAAACGTAACTTAATTTGGTATTAACAATTTACGAGTTTGTTTAGTTCAAACAACAAATATATTTTAATACCTAAATAAAATAATAATTAAAATATTTTTAGTATGTAAAACTATTAAAATCTGCTCCATTCGTGCCATGTTCCAAGTTTGACAAGAGACATGAGTCAGAATACGCTAAAAAAGTTAATTTACTCGAAAAATATTTGTGGTAATAAGTACGTAAGCCAATTTGACACTTAAATGTTTGAGTAAAGAGTTATTTTGTACGAAGTAATTATGTTGTTGTAAATTATAAATAAGCGTTATTGGCATCTACTTGAACATGACAGCAGTGCCACTTTTTTCGTCAATTTTGTTCGGGTCTGTGGCTCTATTATAAATAATACCTCAATGGATGCAACTATAAAAGTTAAGTGCGTTGTAATTGTAAGATGGCTTTAGTAGTAGGTATAACATGTGTACCTACTTTTCGAGTACCTACCTAAGTATAAATTATGGTAGGTGCGGTTATCGCGTCCCGTCGGCGGACTTGACCTGGCTGACCTTAATATTTGGCCCGGAAACACAGTGAACTTTGTTAAGCGCGCAGTTCTAATCCTAGCATTATATTCCATTTAATCAAAATCTGTGACCAATTAATGAGAGCGTTCAAGGGCAGCTGTTCGATAATGATTCATACGAACACATACAAACAAATACGAATACACGAATGATTGATTGAATGAATGAATGAATGAATTAATTAATTAATTAAAATTTATTCGTAAACATACACGAACTGCACAACACATTACAAATAAAATAAAATCGTAGTCACACCTCAGTATAAATGCTGGCTCGGGAACCAGCGCTGGTCTTCTGGTGTAACCTATAGGTGACGCCACGGTGAACCGCACACACACAGCTGCACTCTAAGACTGAACGCAGCTTAAGCGTATACAGTGCCAAGATAATGACATTGACAGAAAGTGCTGTCAATGTCACTGCAGACCATTAGCGAAGAAGGAGAAAAGAAAAGAATTTAAGAGGTCTTCCCGGTCCGTGACTCAAGATGGCCGCATGCGTTTAAGTTTTTTCATTCGTTATTTATTCATTTTTATTGTTCAATGTGTAGTATTGATAGCGTATTGTGCAGTGATCAAACGAATGTGTGAATAGCTAATGAAGAATTCAACTTGAAGCGTACATAGTCCTTCCTGTGTCAAGGCCCGATTGTCCGTGTGGTTTTTTTGTAAATCGCTATCACTTTACAAAAAGCACGATTTTCTCAACTCACCGTACAACTTAGTATCAATCCTCTATCTAGTCGCCGAGTGCGATTGGCAACGAGACATTGGCAGTAATGGTCGCTTAACAGTGACCGGTTGCCAGTTTTTAAAAAATAGAATAGAATAGAAGGAGAAAAGAAAAGAATTTAAGAAAGCAATGCCGATATGTGTGTGAATTTACGCCTAACTGTCGGCCTTGTGTCAAATCAAATCATTCGTGCACCGAAAACCCCGTGCTATAATAATGAATGTGACCATGTCACCTCTGCTTTACAGTATGTTTGAGTTTATCCAAGAATTGCATTAGGCTTGCGGCACTGGGTCAAGGTGATCTAAGTTAGTGCTAGGATGCAGGGCAGGTCAACCTTCCTTGTTTAGATTTCCTGGTTTAGTTTATCACAATACAATAAGTGTGTATGTTACTATATTTTTTAACAACATCTTGGCCTATTCCGATAACGGCGATGCCAAGATGCTGTTACAACTACCTACATCAAACGACATTAAATAAGACAAATCATATCAAAATATATTTGGGCCTCGTTACGGTGGAATAAGGGCCCTATATAATCGATGCATATAATGTAATTGCCATCGTGCAACAAAACAAATTTAAGGGTTAATATACACTACTGCGTTACAACATCTGTAAGTAAGTAGAAAATTGTCTCCTCAGGAATAATAGTAAGTAGTCCCAGAATGAAGGTGTTAGTGGCCCGAACTGAAGGTGAGGGCCATAAATATGCGATCTGGGGCTTTACGAATTATAGCCCGTAGATTGTCTTAAGATAATATACGTCTTGCCTTAGCCAAGAAGTGGCATTTTCTCCCCACGCATCTGAGGGCACAAATAATACGTAAAAATAGCGGCACTGGCAGTGTAGCAACCCCATTCTAAGTTTTTCTCCAAAGAGTATCTGGCTGGCCTAAAGAAATAATGTTGCCAGCTACAACTAAATTTCCCACTTGAGCGCTGTCAAAACTCGTCCCAATCATAGACATTGAAAAAGGAACTAGACCAGATAGGAGATGCAGGCCTCCTAGGAGATGGGTTTCCTTTGTGGAGGTCTGCCATCATACATGGTATGGGAAGGTAACGTGTGGCCTTTGTGCTGACTCCATACACGGACGCTTCGCTCAATCCTTGAAATCTTGTACCTGAGAAAAAGAAGCAGCAACAATTTGATACATGTAGTTAAATGATGAGGAAATGTTTATATTAGGCAAAGTCAATAAGTTTGCAACGTAGGTAAATTAACGTGTTACTGAAAATAAATATAGCCAATTAATTAATTATTCACCTTACCTTATGTACAATATACAAATTATATATACGATTTATTACTGTCACTTTTGTATAACCATACATTGCCTGAATACCTACTAAAATATTAGTGCCATGTACCTTAAACCTTAATATTTCTTAAAAATGAAAAGTATAGATACATTAGCAAGATTAGAAAAACTTAACTGTTTAAATATTACAACAAGCTCTCCCCCTTTGCTTGAAAAACGCGTAGTTATGTGATTTCTTTCAAATCATTTACTATGGAGGTGAATCAAAAAGCAACAAGTTTAATAGTCATGCTCATTAGATGTTCCCCTGTCTTACGGTTACAAGAAAATCTACTTAACAAACCTTAAGCTCCCGAAATTTTCAAACAAATCCTCCCCTCATTAAGCTTATCTGAAGAGGAACCCCTCCTTGAAAAAAGGCATGATTCTATAAGATTTAAAAAGATTATTTGAAAATCCTTCCCCGAGAGATTTACAAGATATTTCGCGAATCGGAAACCATTCGAGAAACGCCGCGGAGATCATTTTTCAATAATCTATGGATTGCGCGGATTCAGGTGTCGTATTTGACGCAAACCGTTTTATTTTGATGTTACGTTTTCATATTTACACATCGTGATCGGTATTCGTTCACGTTATTGGCGTTCTTGCATACGGATATTGTGGGTTTGTGACGCAATTGTTACTTTGTTTTTATAGCCCAGACGGAAATGGTATAGCATGGTAGAAGAAACATAAGGTATGCTATTCCGGAATGACAAGCGAGACTTTTGACGTCGACTATGATTGGTTGATTGGTTTGGTCAATCCGTTTCTGTGTTGCCAGTGGCGTATCGGAATACACCCCGATTCCCTTGTTACCTTTTTTATTATTATTTATTTATTTATTAGGAACTTTACAATTTCCTTAAATCTAAATACATTGTCCCACAAAACCAGTAGCTGGTTTGACTGTGGGAGCTTTGTTAAGGAATCTCTATTTTAGGTATGTATTACGGTAGCAGTGTGAAAAAGTGTTTTTTTAACATTCTATTGAACTTGTTTTTGTTTGGCTCTCGTCGTATTTCCTCCGATAAACTATACGGGATTCGTTTTTTTAGGGTTCTATCCCCAAAGTAATTGTTTACCCTTGGTACCAATAGTTTTCCGGAAGTCATAGACTTGGTGTTATAGATATGTTGTATAGGTTGGATTATGGATGCTTCTGAGCTATACTCTTGGCGGCTATGGTTATTTATGGCAAGAAGATATTTATCTTTTAAGCTAACCGGTAAAATATTGCAAATTTTAAAGTTTTTTATAGTCAGATCTACATTTATTTTTAGTTTGTTTAGTTTTTTGTTTACTAGGAGTTTCAAGAATCTTAATTGAAAGTTTTCTAATTTAGCTATATTAGTCTTAGTTGTGAGTCCATACCCAGACCAGACACCCAGAAGTTACGTCGCACGTCGCCGAACTAACGTGTTTATGATTATTTTATATTATTTTGTTATTTTATATGTATGTTAGTTTTAAGGTATTTATCTATGGGCCACAGTTGCCTGAAAATAAATGATATTGATTGATTGATTGATAGCTGCCAAGAGCATAGCCCAAAATAGAGTCTACTAGTGACATATATGTACAAACATCTAAGGATGCTTAACGATACTCTATACATGGGAAGACCAGGAAAAGTGTTCGTCTACTTTCATTCCGAGATAGGTAATACAATTAACTCTTTCTATTGGTTTACAACTGCAATTTAAATTATTATTATGTAGGCATGGAAAAGTATGGGCATAAAGAAAGGAAGGGATGTTTTTTATTGGTAAGTATAATGGCGAGTGGATTATCAGTAGTTTAGTTTTTCATAGTTGGGAATAATCCCATTGTTGTGAGACCACTTACAGTCTGACCAAAAAGAGTAGAAATTAAAAAGTGGCAATACTGTAGTGTCGTCCCTTTCTAATTAATCTAAGAAAACGGGAACGACACTACAGTATTGCCACTTTTTAATTCCTACTCTTTTTGGTCAGACTGTAACGACAGCGTCGGCGTCTTCCTGCACGAGACGGAAGGTGTTCGCATTGTTGTGACCCGGTGTGGGGGTAAGATAGCCGGTGAAATTACTAGCATAGAGGCATTCTATCTTCGTCCTCCGGGTAGGCAAGCACTTGTGACTCCTCTGGTGTTGCAGGTGTTTATGGGCGACGGTAATCGCTTTCCATCAGGCGATACGTTTGCTCGTTTGCCCAAGCTGTTCACGTGCATCAAGTAGCAGATCGGTCCGCAGCCCGACCCCTGCGGCACCCCGCACGTGGCGTCACACTCACGACTATAGGTGTTCCCAACTTTTACTCTGTAGGTTCGTGAGGTAAGGTATTCGCGGAACCAGCCGTTCAGCTGTATGAATCTCATAATATTATTTGAATATTGTTACCCGACAAAGAAGATGCGAAAAATGGTTATGACTTCTTCCACGCTAATGATGTTCGCGACCACATTCTAGTAAGTGTGATATGATATACAAGCAATATCTCAACTAACTACGATTACCTAATTAATTTTCAACCATCGATTTAAATTCTATAACCCAATAAATGTAAGACAGTACTTATCTAATAGACCCACCCGTGATAAGATTACAATATTAACAAATCCTTTTTTTCGGATTAAACTTTTAATTGAAAAGGGGTGAGTCCGTGACCCTGAAAACATTTTAATAAAATAACTTTGCAGAAAAAATGTAAGGATTCTTTCGGAATTGTTTCTTTCGATTTTTTTATTGGTATATTCGACTTATTTTCGTTAAGTTGGGTTAAGAAGGACATTTTGTTCTAAAGGGTTTTTGAGTTAAATCGACAATAAATAAATAAGTTCAAAAAATATGTATTTACCTACTCGTAGTAAGGTGTCACAGATAGTGCAAAATCACATGATGCGTAATGGTCATTGGACAACTTACGTAGGTAATAATAATAAATTAGGGTTAGTTGCTATTTTACTAGTATTTTATTTATTGATTTAATCTTTATTGCACAAAAGAAAACTTATCTTACAAAAGGCGGACTTAATGCCATGAGGCATTTTCTACCAGTCAACCTTCGGGCAAAGCAGAGAAATTGTGGGCGGTGCAACTAACTTAAACAAGTTTTAATAAATAACTATTTAGATAAATACATATATATATATAATATACACATATAAATAAATACAGATGAAACATACTAACTAATCAGATAACCTAAGAATTCAAAACTCTGCTAGCGTAGAGGTCACGCAAACATTTTTTGAAAGCGCATTTGTTCGGAGCTTGTTTGATCTTGAGGTGAAGGCGGTTCCAGAGACGGGAAACTTGGACGGTGAACGAATTAGACATAAAACCAGTACGGTGACGAGGGATGGAGAGAGATAGATTGCCAGAAGAGCAAAATTGACGGTCACGGGTTACACCATAATAGTGAAAGAAGTTTTTGAGATATTCGGGAGATATTGGGTTTTTGAGAACAGAAAACAGAGTGCACAGCATTCGAATTTCACGTCGTTCGCGGATAGGAAACCAGCCCAGCTGAGAGCGGTAAGAAGACACATGGTCATACTTACGAAGACAGAAGATGAACCGAATGCAGTTGTTAAGAAGTCTCTCCAATTTATTTATAAGCTCTTCGGTTAAGTCAGGATAACACACATCACCGATTATTGGTAAAATAAACGCCTGAACTAATAAAATCTTAATTTTACAGGGTAAAAAGTTTTATTTAAAAGTTTTATTATTTTGTAAGAAGTAAGTATGCAACTTTATGCGTTTTTTTTTAGGATATTTACATTGAAGGATATTTTTTCACCGCGTATTCACATTATATGGTTACCGAATTGGTAACGCATTTCCCTTTGAGCATATCCAATTATATCTTTGTTCTCTAACATTCCCGCTAAAACGACCGTAACGTCAGTTGGAACAACAGTTTTCTATTCTTCTCTCAAAAAATGTCAACCATGATAAGTATTCCTTTGTAAAACGCTCGCGCAAAAACAAAGTCAACTTGCCCAACCAAGCGTGGGTGGACGTTTCGCGTCGCATCAAATTTAGGAAAATGAAAATGCTACACTACACTGGTGGACTCACCACAGTCCACCTTTGGCCTCAAAAGACCTAATTTTCGTTTCAATATTGAAATTAGGGTCACTATTTCAAGAAATTCAACCGACAACAAAATAATCCCGTTCACAAAATATGGCGCAGAAACCCCGCCGTTTCATTGAAAGCATTTTCTTATTCTTGGTATGCCAATAATGACAGTTATTTTAGGAGTTATTGCAAACAAAGGCGAATAGGCTTTTCAACAGTCACTGGGACATAAAAATGTCTAGATTTTCAACGAGAATAAACCTTTCAATAACTCGATTCGGCATTGAGCTTCGTTTTGCCCCGACATTGTTTTTAAACAAAAGCCTCTTTGAGTTTGTTTGGAAGCCTTTTCTGGAATATTCGGAATATCCCGTCGATACGCGCACTGAGATATTCCAACCCTGTACAAATTACCTTTCCCCATCAAATAATTGGACTTCCCTACCTGCAGGAATGTTTTGATTTTGTTGTGCCCGCTTTGGCGTGGGGTATTTTGGAGCTTCGGATTACTCTGTCCAATCAATGCGCGCTGCGAATATGATACCGCTATTTGTTTTTAATATCAATATGCGCCTTTTTATATCATCCGAGCTCGTGAATGGTTTTTTGCTGATTGCAGTCAAAAGTAAATTAAGCCGGACGGATGCCTTAAAAAGACGTAAATTATCATGATTCATTACCGTCCCCACCATGCAGGATTAGAGAGCGTTTGGGGTGGTCATCACTCTGTCATCGGACCGTGACTCAATTTATGCAACGGCACGCGTCAATGTAACTACTTTGGTTACGTTAAAATATTACTCGTCATCAAATATGATTCATAAGGCGGATTTTCCGTTCTAACGATGAGTGGTAATTTTACTTAGACTATGTTCGATTCTATGGAGTTCAATTACAAAAAGGCAGCTTTGTAAAAGTAGCTTTGTGTTTTACTTTGCTGATTTTACAGCCAATGCAATTATTTAATCTTTATTGCACAAAAGAAAGCTTATCGTACAAAAGACGGTTGAAACTACGGACGGATTTACGATTTATTTTCATTCAAAAAGGAATGCGGTATTTTTCAACGGGATTTAACAATATCTCTCCTACAACTCAATTTAACGATATTGTTAAATCGCGTTGAAAAATACCGCATTTTGGGGGGGTATTCGACGACCAATTTTAGAGATATAATGGAGATCTCTCCTTTTCATCGCCATCCGTCACTTTTGACGTGTGCCTACTTGACAAGTGGCGATATCCCTAGATCATCGCAACTTCGTCAATTCGGACGCGCAAAATTTTATTTATATGTCACTTTTAAGCTTATCGCATTTAAATGACAGAATTGGGCCCCTGGGACCTAATTCGAGATTGACATTTGAGTGATCGCCAAACGTCAAGTCTCTATTAGATAACAGTTATATCGCCATTGAACTGTCATTTAAATGCGATGAGCTTAAAAGTGACATATCTCATCTCAATTGTGGAAATACGAAGGCGATAATGATTGTCAAAAATGTTATTCATGTATATAAATTTCTGTTTTGAACGAAACGTAACGGACTAATTTCACGTACTACGCGGTCAATTTAGAATATGCGCCTGTTATTTATGCCGTCACATACAAAGGAAACGAAAATTTTGCGCGTCCGAATTGAAGAAGTTGCGATGTTTTGGGGATATCGCCACTTGTCAAGTAGGCACACGTCAAAAGTGACGGATGGCGATGAAAAGGAGAGATCTCCATTATATCTCTAAAATTGGTCGAATACCCCCCCAGAGCATTATATAAAACAAAACATCAATTCCAACGAAACAAATACAAATCATTCACATTATCATTTAACAAAAACCATTAAGAGTACAGCGGATGCCTTTTTATTTTGCATTTTACTTAGCGTCATAAAATATTCTCCGGAGAAAAGAAAACACGAGTAAGAGCGAAAAATTCAAAAGGGCGAAGCACCCTTGTCAACGTAAAGAAGAATGACAGGACCTTCCGTTCGCCGTAAGTCGACGAGAAAATAAACTATATTGTGCCGCGGGCGCGATCGAAACGTCAAACTTTGGTTTCCTCGCTCCGAGGGACAATTACGACAGATTTTATCACCAAGTGCGCGGAGTTTCTTTTCTAATACACAAATTGGAATGAAGATGGCTCCGGGCGCGGTAGTTGCCCTTCCCAAACGTGACTATAATTGGGAACATGCCACAAAAGATATATCGTAGGTATCAAACGAGATTTTTCTTACGATACATTTGTCCCATACTGACCAATGTGATTATCACACTAAGAACTTCAGTGATTGGAGCCAAAGTGAGACGTGTCGACTCAAGGTTAAGAACGCTCACACAAATGAGCGCATACTAAGTGTAACATATATTATGTATGTAAATGCATATATTTTGCAATGTAGGTCTTGTGATACTGCTTTTAAGACTGCGCCGAGCGAAATGTGAAAAATAGGCAGTTGCCGTTAAGTAGACAACGTCAACACTAGTTGTTTAATCCATTTCTAAACTATATATTTAGCACTTCGAAGAATGTGTTAGCAACTTCTCCGTGGAAAAATTATAAGATTATTAATATCTTACCCTAGAAAACTAAGTGAAGTTGGACGAAAACTGTAAAATCGTAAGCAGGCGTTAAGTGTTTTTTTATGTTACTTTAACAATGGAAATCTATTCTGATTTTCAGTTAAAAAAAAAGATGAATGTTTACATTACAATTTATCCGCATCAAATATATCAATTATTGTTTGGTATTAAAGGTCCAGATTTATCAAAAAGTGCTTTTAATTCTCCATACATTTTAACTATGGCGGCCCGCGCCGCCGATCTAAATACGCATTCCCCGCGCTCTATGGTTCAGTCGCTAACGCTCGGCGCAGTCTTAAGTTATTTAAAGCTTTTATTTAACTTGCATGGTATGTTTAAAGTATGTTTGTTCGGGTGAAATCTTGCAACTCAATTTTGAAGCAGATATCGTCAACCGATTGAGCTGAAATTTTGCATACTTACTTAACTTTGATGACAATACAATAATATGGTACCATGGGGCTGATCTGATGATGGAGTCGGAAGGTGGCCATAGGAACTCTATACTAGAAAAAGCAATCCTACCGAGCTTGAGCTCTTTAGAATCGTCTCAGTGAGCATTTGATGGATATCCAAAGAAAAGTACAGTCGGCTATAAAAGCTTGCCACTAAAATGTCATTTTTGACAGAAACTTATTTTATATTTTAGTGTGAAGTGAAGGTTTGCTTTAACTATATACGTCATACTTTTGAGTTAATTTAGTGTTCATAAACTTGTGTAAATTAATTTAATATTTATAAAATAATGAGGAATTCCAACAAGAACAGGCGAGTTTAAGATACCTTTTATTCAGAAAAGGACTTTGGACTTTAAGATTATTTTATACCTTACTCTCTCTGCTTTTATTAATAGTCTTCAAGCTCCACCTGTTACCCGTGTTCTGGATAAAAGTTGCCTATGTAGATACTAAGCCAGTACCAGGGTGTCAGCTACCTCCATTCCATACCGAATATCATCAAAATTGGTCCAGCTCACCTGTCTGAGCGTGAAGAAGTATAACAAAAATACAAACACACACCAAACTTTCGCCTTTACAATATTGTAATTAACAATGTGATTATGATACACACGATGAAAACGAGTTTTGATTCCTTAGCAAAAAACAAAATGTGGTCTGTTATTTTATTTCAAAAGTGGCTAGTTAATTTTTTGCCTGCTTCACAAAAATTATATCTCCGCTTTAGTTCCGTCCCACTGCGTTTCGTTCATAATAAATTATGAATTCAGCATCAAAAAAGGCGGAGAATTAATTATGCAGTTTGGCATGTGCTAGTAGTAAGTCAGCTATTTCAATGCTGACCGTACCATATGCAAGGAAACTTTAAACACGCAATAGCACAGTTTTGCGTACGTTTACTGGCAGTAAAATAAGGAAAGCTATCTGCGAGTAAGTAATTAGTAGCGGACATGTGGCGGTAGTTATGGTAATGAAAACGCCCTTTCAGGGTTCAGTTACGAGGAATGTTATGGAGGTTTAAAAATATTATGTGGGTCAACGGTATGGCTGTCGGATTTTTTCTAAACATATTGTAGTGCCAAAAGTATCACTGTGTAAATGAAAAATGGGCTACGAAACAAAATACGTAACAGTTTATAGGGCAAGTGAATGAGACGTGAAAAGTTTTTCGGACAAATGATACATTTAGTAAACGTTATCATTTCACGTTTACTAAAACGTATAAAGTCTTTTAATAAGACAAACACACACAAGCTTCACTAACTGAAAAAAATACGCTGTCATTTAAGGACCTGCATCTAACATACACTTCACCTAACCTAGATAAATACTGCCTCACAAACCGTTAGGGGCGACTAGAACTGTGTGTGTACTCACTGTTGCGGCCAGTGCACAAAGTAAGCAAACACGCACACTCACGGCATTTATGGGGAACTATTTGAGGTACTTAGGTCGGTTCGCGGTCGGGTCCGGGTTTCGTGTATCCGTCGCTGGGGTCTCCGTTTTCGTGTTACACGGCACCAGTTTTCTAGCTTGTTCCGCACGAATTAGGCCCCATGTACTCTCATATACGGATGTTAATTACACTCGGGTCCGACCCGACTTCGACGTATATTATCAGATGGAAATACCCGAACGGAGCCTGCAAATGGACACGGATCCGAACGCAGATGTGGAATCGGGTTTTGGGGGTTCGTGTAACTCAGGACCTTAGTACCACCGGGTACACGGATACACGGATCGTATATGCCGTACAGATATCGTACGCCCCATTACGTACACCTTTGGTGATAATGACGTGCATCTTTCTGATATATCTGATGTATTTTATACTGTAACAACTTCCTTGAGACTGACAACCATACTGAAACCATGCCCTTGCAACCTTGCATGACGTAAAAAGAAATAAAGTGGTGGCTATATGTCGCCTGTATCACGTTGAAAGCAGGATTAACAGTCGTATTTAGAGGCTGTAATACACTCGTTAGTGCGCTTCTATTCCGCAGCTCTTCCCTCAAAAAGTGGTGGATATTTCTGAGTGAAATTTCGGAGCAAACGTGGAAAATGGAAGGTGAGGAACTCAAAACTAAACATTTCACTTATAAGTTTTACATGTACCTGTATTTATTACTAGCTTTTGCCCGCGACTTTGTACGCGTAGGACTCGTTAATTGATAGTGACAATTAAAATAAAACAATTAGACTTTCAGGTATTCAATAATATGGTATGGTATGGAATCTAAATGCTCTAGGCTATTGGGTGAAAGTGATGGACAAAATACTTTTTGAATCTTTTTGGAGTTGCTAGGCTAAGTTCCATTCGATTCAATAAGTTATCCGAGCCTAAGTCCCATTCGATTTAAAAAGTTATGGCCAGAAATGGCTCGAGATGGTGACGGACGATAATCAACTGGCGAAGAAGGTATGGTTCTATTCACCAAACAATTCTGTCATATTATGAAATCGGGACATAATATTATTTTAGGTACTATACGTTTTTCAAACTTGGTTTTTACTACTTCGTCTATTGAAGTATGCTTTATCACTGTTTCTTGATACCCCACAGACAGGACTTTACGTGCTGTCCAAATCTATTGGGAACTTGAAAGTTGTGCGAGCCATTTTGCCACCAAGCAGCAACGTAGCTGCAGCAGCGATTATTCAATTAAATTAGTTGATATCCGTACACGAGTTTTGATAGTAAAACTCTTTAGGTTAGGTTAGTTTTATAACAATCCTGAAATGTTAACTGTTTGTGGGAAAAGCTTAAATTATGACTAACGACTTACATATAACAAAAAAATACATTATGCCAATCAATTCTATACCAGTCAATTGGGGCCCGTTCGATATATCGCAGAAATGGCTATTGGCTATATTATCAATTTCAATCGAATTAATTCAATTTCCAAAATCTCCTTTTTAATTACTATCTCATCTTATTTATTTTACACCCCAACTGCATTACAAGTTCAAGATAGACAGCAAGCAAAAAATTGAGTTAAACACCTCGTGATTTCCTACTAATTCTGTCTGTTTGCCGACGTTCATTTTATTCCTCGTACCGTTCAAACGTTTTTAATTTATGAGAGGACACGACTTCAAAGGGGCTGGATGGGTTCATTAAGGTAATGTCAGCGGGGAAGCCTCACACTGCATCGAGGTCGGTAAATATTTCTATTACCTCATGGTTCTTTTAAAGAGGTTTCTATGTTTATTTTGAGCCCGGACCTCTCGAGCAGTGGACGAAATGTTTTGATGGAAATCTGTGTTGCCTTCAATATGTTTGATGTCAACGCTATATGACTGGCCTAAAGATTGTTTTAAAACTTTTTAGCAAAATTAAAATTGAAAATATTACTACTAGGCGAATTCTCCCGTTTGATTTTTGCACAAGTTTTGTGAGATTTTTTTTTTGTTTATAGACAATTAGATTATCCAGTACCAATTATTTACTACCTATATTAATTCAGAAACCATTTCTAGGAATAGGGCTCCTATATCGCAATAAACAATTCGATTGTGACGATAATATGACACCTGTGAAAAGTTATTCATATTTAACGTTTCGATTTTCGTTTTGCAGTACAAGTAAAGTCAATAGTGTGACGTCATCACAAAGTACTAAGTAGAAAAAAAAACTTAATCTAATTGGTAAACGAATTATTATCTAAAATTGGTGTATATTTTACGGTAATAATAAAAAATGGGGTCCTTATTTTTAGGTATATCCCAATTTTTATGCTCGTGTGCCGTGTGCGCCTCTGCAAGTGGTTATGAACGCTCGCCTGAAGCATACGGACAAAAGCGGAGGGCGGGGACATAAGCACCGTGCTGTGCGCCGATGCGTAGACAAGGGCTATACTAGTAAGCTCCTCTTGGCAAAATTGACGTAGCAATGCAGTATCGTAATAATACATCGCTTACAAGGCAATGAGAAATGGGTATTAAAATTTCGCTTGATATCATAATGCTTTTGCTGTCAAACTCACATTGTGGACATTATTCAAAACGTACGGCCAGTACAGTTTGTTACTGAATTTTACTTTGCAAAATTCTTTTTACTCTAAAACATTTCAGTGAAATGGGAATTAATATGCACTTCATGGGAATAATTTCGTGCAATGTGAAATGCTATTTTGATTGTGTGTTGATTGTTTTACACCGGATTACATATTATTAACACATGACGAACGCGCTGAAAATGATTTTCTTGCAAATAAAGTCGTTATCATTATAGCCCGTGTTATTAATTTCTCGGTCTTATTTATTCTCTTATGTTGCCCTTTATTTAGGAACTTACCTTCTTACTCTACTCACTTACGGAATTATATTTTCTATTTGAATTACCTGCGATGGAACTTATTATACGTATATAAGCTTTGATGAATTTGTCAAAAATAAACAGGTACATTTATTTTGTTCTTCTACAATAAGAGGAATAAGGTAAATCGAACGCTCTCAATAATGATAGATTTGTCATGTAAATTAGTTAAGTATATAATTATTTGATAAGTAATACAAATAACCAAATTTGACGAAAGGTAACATAATATAATTAATTTAGTTATATTAAGGAATTTTCATTGCAAAAATACAACTTCTGGGATACACATTTTAGTACTTACTAACCAATAAAGTCGCCAAGGTATCATCGAACGTTACAAGTCTCGTAAAATGTCTTAAAATAGGATACAAAATATCTCATGGACTCTCGTATGTTTTATATTATATTTATATCTCATTTTCTCTATCAGCCAGCCAAAGGACTAAATTAAATATTAACATAAATGGGACCCCGCCACGGACGCCCCAGTTTGGGATGGACGGAAGTAGGCGACTGAGTTGTATACTTACATACTTTACTTGACTATTTTACAAATAGTTCTCGCAAACTGTACGATCCCAAACTCTTAACAAATATAAAGTTTGAGAGCGCAACAGTTTCCAGTACACTTAGACGCATAAACATACATCAAAGTGAATATTATGTGACGTTTTCAACCAAAAGGGCTCACTTTGTCGCTTGTTTAAGAATCGAAATTTGTTTGCATCTTTATACCAATAACCGTTAATACGTCCTTATAGTGAACGACCAAGTGGGCCCTTTTGATTGAAAACGTTATATAATATATCCCTTTAAGGGAATTCTAGTTTACTCATGGGATGAGAGATAAATGATAAACCGGGAAATATGTAGGTACAGTAAAATTAAATTTACTTATTCTAATTAATTAAATCATGCGTTACTTTGCGGAAATCTATATTAATTAAAATAATAATAATATATTTTGAGGAGAGGCCTTTGCCCAGCAGTGGGACAGTTCTATAGGCTAGATAAAAAAAAATTTAGGGTTCCGTACCTCAATCGGAAAAAACGGAACCCTTATAAGATCACTTTGTTTGTAGTCCGTCCGTCTGTCTGTCAAGACCCTTTATCTCAATCACGCGTAGAGGTATCGAGTTACAATTAACACCTTATACTCAGGTCTATGGTCCCTTGAGGCTGAAAAAATTAAACTTCTACGTTAACGTGAAAAAAAGATACGGCCGTTTATATCGCAAAAAACGTACATTTCGACACTGTCAAGGGAATCAAAATGATAGGGTACTTCCCGATGACCTAGAACTATGAAATTTGGCAAGTAATATTGTCACATACTACAAATACTTATAAAAATCTGAAAATTATACATTTGTAATAAAATCATAAAAAAAATAGTACTTACTTTTCAAACATCATATTTGGAGAACTCGGTTGCGCGCGTTAAGTTTGCACCTCGTTTGTATGCGGCGCCATACATTTCAGTTGCAAACTTAACTTAACCAGGCCAATTAAGATGGGATAAGTGAAAGTTTGTAGGGAACCCTCGGTGCGCGAGTCAGACTTGCACTTGGCCGGTATTTTTAAAGTACTTATTCTACTTAAGAATTTTAAGTTGACTAAGGTAAAGTAAAGAGGGCGAGGTTCTCAAGCCTGTGCATAATTTATGTTTATTTTTATGTTAATAATTTAGTAATTAATGTGCTTGGTTATTTTATTTAAAAGTGTTGACTTTATTACCCCGTTGTTAGATTTATTTATTTATTTAAAGTTTATTGCACAAAATACATAAGTAAAGGTACAAATGGCGGACTTAATGCCATGAGGCATTCTCTACCAGTCAACCACAAGGTCAAACAGAGACATTATTGGTGCGGCATTTATGTTTAAAATAATTACTATAATTTATATTCCATTATTACATTTTGTAACCTTGCCTAATAATAAAGAAATAAATATGGTTACCTCACAGGACTCCGTCATCTTTAAATCGACTTTGAAAATGCTTCGGGCTTGGTTTTGTCAGAATTTTATGTGATTATGAGATCCATGAACAATAAACGAAACTCCTCAACGGTTGTAAGCATCATTCATCATCATTGGCCTCTTGTTTCCATAAAATATGGTTTAATCAGCGTCCAATAAAGTGCACACTTAAGGAACGTGATTCGATCGGCGGATTCGAGGGTGACAGCCTCGGCCGCATATTTGACATATTTATATACAATGTTGCGCCTGTCGATGAGTAGGAAAGAGTTGCACGAGAAGAAAGCACACGTATAAAAAAGTTAACGTTTGCACACTGGATTTCCTTTCCTTGAAATCGTTTTTTTTTTTTTTCAAAAGGTGATTATATGGTGGCTTGTATGATGTAGTAAACCTTAAAATCAGAAGGGAATCTAATCACATAAATACATAACATTCATCACATATTGCAGGACAGTTAATGGAAAACGTTTATCATATTTTCGAAGAAAAACCATCGCTTGCAGGCAAACTTCAAGAGAACCGGTGGGCGGTCAGCCTTAACGGAAATAAGTAAATCCCACCTGACTGTACTTGAACTAAGAATAGGGGCATTATATGCCGAGAAAATGTATAAAGGTTGCTTTAGAGGCTCAAGCATTGTGCCCGGACAAAGCGGAGTGACCTGAAAAATCGCCGGCGTACACAGTACACACAACCTTGGGTTATTGAATGTATCCCATGCCCAAGTAGCAGGCAGACTGCATAAGCGCCGATACAGCCTTATTTATTCCGCTTAAATTGGTTGTATAGGGGCGTGGGATTACAGAAACATGTATCTCATACTTTTAACTATTAAGAATACATCATAATATGCATTATATTTCTGAAGTAACTTAAATATGAAATCAAATCCATGTCTATTAAAACTTTGTGCCTCACAGTGACGTCTTTGTTGCTACTTGTGGCATTTTACTTATGGTAGTATAACTTTTGATATTTTTGTCAGTAATTGATTGTTCCTTATATTTTGTCTTACCGTTCTATCCGTCCGCAGCTTAGGTCACCCTCAATGATAGAAACCTGTGATTGGGGGTCCGGGTAGGTATGCATTAATACTTCGACAAAAGATTATAGAATTTAAAATAAAATGCTCATGTAATCGAAGTTTTATACGGCTAATGGTTCTGTCTAGGTATACGAGTATATCTAATTATACCTACTTTAGCGACATGCTTAATGATCCACAACAACTTTACTTCTCAGTGTTACAAAATGCAGCTCAAGCGGGATATAATGATAAATATAATAATAACAATATTTAATTATTTATTTAAACATAATTGCACATTACAAATAAGTACAAACGGGGAACTAAGCGACATGAGGCATTATCTGCCAGACAACCTCAATGCCAAACAGCGAGATTATTGGTGCGGGATGAGTGTACAAGTATAACAAAACATGTATATGCACAAGATCCGAATGTCGAAACAAAACTCATGTTCTTCAATGGCATTGATAAAAACGTACTTACCTAATAAAAATACTACTACATAATATATATACATATATGAACATATAATACTATATTTAACATAATATTATGTATATGGAAGTATATATACATAGGGTACCCGCTATTAAATTACTACGAAAAATGTGTATGGCGTCAATATGTACCCATTTACTATTATCGTCAATCGAATCCAGCTCCAAACGTAAATTTTCCAATTGCTCATCTCAAAAAATAAGGTCCATTCCGTCGAACTTTTACGCCAATGTTTTTTCTCGACAAACTGAAATCAAAATTACTACAGCAATCTCATTGAGAGCTCCAAGAAAAAGTTAGCTAACGTTGTTGTAATTGGCCCTTACGGGTATGTCCAACTTTGTTCTCGTATTAAAGTTGCTCGTGTCCTAAAAACGTTCCTTTGATGTGAGCGTGCGTTTAGCCGTGCGACCCGCGTTGTTTTAAAGTTGAAACAGCGTGAAATCTGCAACAGGTCACTGGGCCCGTCAATGGACGTGGATGCGTCCGCTAGGACATGATAGGTTTATTCATTAAACACTAGATGCGAGACTCACAATATTAATGGGTGGTATCGGCGCGCGCGCGGTTGCCATAACATCATCATTTATCGTAATAATTTGTATGAAATAATATCACTGAATTTCCTCTTCCATGCCCCGCCGCCGTTGCTGCATAGTAATGTAGGTTATATCTATAACAAAGTAATGTAATAATATGGGGTGTAGATATATTAAGCACGTCAATGCGAATTTGAGTGTTAATATTTGAGAAATGGGCTGTTAAATATGGCCGTATAATACTGATTTTACATTTCTGAGCTGCATTGGGCCAAGTAGCGTGAAAGTGGGGATATCGTCAAGTAAAGTGGAGCATAGGGACCATCCATAAATTACGTCACACGTTAAGGGGGAGGGAGGGGGTTGACGAAGTGTGACATTGTTTGACAAGGGGGTGGGAGGGGTCCTAAATTTCGTGACGTCACATTTCAAAATCTATTATAAGTGTTAAAACACGAACTTTAAACTACTTATTAATTTACGAAAACCTCAAACACATACACAACTATATCTGTGTAAATATAAGATACCAATTGTTTTGTCGACCACTCGCTCTACTAATATCATCGTTTTTTGTTTTGTTAATTGTTTGATTTGATGTTAATTTAAAAAAAAAAATTATTTAAATGGAAATAAAACTGATTTCGGAACCGCTGTTTTCATTCAATAATTTCTAAATGTCACACTAGGGAGAGGGGGGGAGGGGGGGTCCCAAATGTGACCAGCTGTGACAAGGACGGGGGGAGGGGCAAAAAATCATGAAATTCGTGTGACGTTATTTATGGATGACGCCATATCGCTAAAGTAAACATATGGTAATGATATTTCAGGCAAATATTATAAGAAACGTGGAATTGAGCTGACATCTCGAGTGAACATTGATTAGAACTTAGAACGTACCTACCTTTAAATTGTGACTACATACATTTATATTTCACCACGTTTATATGTTTCAAATGTTTACAATGAAACTAAAAATTAGGCAGGTTCCAACCCGCGTCTCCAACGCATATATTATATGTTTCCTAAAATATTTTTCGCAAAGTTCCTAACGGGGGTATGTAATTGGGAACTTAACTGAATTTCCTTTTTTATCCGGCTAGTTGAGTGACTTATAACTAACTAATTGGCTTCAAGCCTCGGGGTCCGTGGAAAAAGTACTATTTATAGCACGTACTAAGAAATTCTACTCTACTATACGTATACGTATGTTCAGGCTCAGACACGAAGACGGCTATGAGGGCATTTTTGTTAGTCATTTAAGCTGCAATACGTATGCTAATATTGCTAATCCTTAACTTTTATCAGTTTTTTTTTGCAGTCTGCTTAACTTATTTGTATCTGAATTTAAAATTAACTGCACAATGTGAAGCGTATGATTTTTTTACGTTGTCACCTTTTAACTCAGTTTATGAACCGATTTTGAAAACAGTTTTTTTGTCTACGTCCCGTTGTTGTCGAAATTAAGGTGAAGTCGAAACTATTTTTATAAGCACATATTTAGAAATTTGGACGTTTTTCATACAACCTCATGAATTTTCTTTGGTTTAAGTATTTTTTTGTAAAAGTGTAATAATTGATGAGCAAAATTAAGTATTTCAGACCTCAAAAACCGTGCTATCATTATAACAATAAGAAATCACTTTCATTCGTAAACTCCGGTAGTCTTGAATCCGGACTGACCACGGGCAAGTTTCCACTTTTCCCAAGTTATCCGGCCAAGATCTCGCTCTAAAGGCCACCGCGGGTTTTCCAGCCCGAAGCAAACTAAAATTCAATTTCCGTACGATCCCGCAAAGTGCTCGATTATGCGCAGATATTTGTATCCCAACCCTTCGTAAAACCGTTCTTTATTATGCAAATTCATCTCTCGGGATTGGCTTTATTTGTTTGTCATTTCTATAACCTTAACTTGAATCGGGGTGTCTTGCGGATTTCTGTCCGATTGCAGGGTTATTTGCTCATATTTTTTACTACCAAAATTTTTCCTTGAATTATTGTTAGATTTTATATTGACATCGAATAATGAAATCATTTTCAATTCCGCTGCAGGACTCACGTATTTTAAACTTTCTTCAAAATAGTTAATAGTAGGTATTTCGACTTGTATTTTAAAGGACTTTTTATTTATATTTGTCAGCATAAAAGATTTTTAAAACACGTTAAATAAGTACTAAAATGCTTGTTGAGTACTGCACGCACAAAAAACAAAGAACAGAATAAATGCCTAAATTGTTATTATATAACAAAATTACAAGTTTAAATTGTGCTCAAAATAATTTTAAAAACAGTTAAAAATTGTTAGGAACGGTCCGACATGTTTCGATCTCGTATGGAGCTCTTTATCAGGGACGTCCATCCGTGATGTTGAGCGACAAACATCCGTTCTTAATAAATATTAAAGATGTCTCACGATAGTTTTAATAAGATTCTACTGTTGCTTTTCGTCGCTGGCCTTTCAGTTGGGATAATGCGCTTTTCTGGAAGTTTCTGAAAATATCGCGAACGACAGTTTCATTCTACAGTTCACCAGTGCGAGCTAGGACGTCACTGGAAAAACAAATGATACATGCAATATTTGTAGAAGAAATTAAAATGAAATCACAAACATCATGTAAAGTATAGCTGTGGCGTGGTCGCGCTCAGTGGCTGTTTCTTTGAAGACAAACGAGACCTATCTAGTTGCTTTGCCGCTGTCTTCAAAGAGCGGTGTTGAAGATAAAACTTTTTGTTCATAGATCATGCCCGTGGTTAAATTAGCTCCGTATTTAGAATCCAGAATATGCTACTTTTAAGGGTTCCGTATATACCTCAAAAGGAAAAAACGGAATCTGACAAGTCCCTTTATCTCGGGAACGAGTGTAAGTATCATTTTTCCCTTCACAGAATTTTTATTCCTCAGTATTCATAATTTTTTCATAATTCTTGCAAATATCCTCTGCTTAATTAGATTAAGTTAGGTTTGTTTTAAAACAATTCCAAATTATTACGCTTTTAGAGAAAAATGCTATCTACGAAATAACACTTCCGCGAAATGGAACACTTCGGCGGAAAATAATTCTGCAATTATTTAGTGAACCATTCATCGTATTCGATTCATCCGAAGTAGACAGCTATAACCCACATCGACATTTTCCCTTTAAACGGTGTTCAGTGCTTAATTTAATTTAACAGGTATTCAGCAAGAAAATATTCATTATACATTTAAAGGCTTCTGGTAGTCAAATTGAGAAGCCTTACGCCCAAATATGGACGGATCAAATTTAAATAGCGATATTTCGGTGCAGAAATTATGTTCCTGATTTTGCCGTACTTCGGAAGTTGTTTAATACCCTTTTACCGGGGGAGATTACGATTCGGTATCGTCAATACTTCGATATACTCCTGAAAGTGCGCTAATGGGCTTAATACCGGTATTCAGTGATCAGTGAGCCTGCCTTGTGCGGTTGTACCGCATGTTCTTAAATCTTTATATATATATATATATACGGTATTATTAATATAACATCGTTTTGGACGCAGAAATGAGCTCTCGGTGAAGTAATTAGTGACAAAGAGGGATAATTATTTTGTGGCTTATTTTTACTGGGCTAAATCATCCTGCAACGTGGATGCTAAGCAGCAAGTGTGTCAATAAACATTGAAATAAACATAAAAAAACCTACAATAACTATTTCTTGCGATTTCTGACGAGATCCTGTCAGTAAAGTTCCAATGAGAGCTAAATATCTTGGGGACTAAACATATATGTTAGTCTAGATGGACTAAACAGACAAGACATTCGATTACAAAAGCAGTCAATACGATTATGTACGATTATATACATCAGGCGTACGAACAGCTTTAAATTCCAAATGATTTACGCTTTTCTGTAATCCACGGTTCCTGACGGCCGAGACTGTTTAGCGTTTAGGGATCCTAAACAAAGCTAACATTTATCCCAAATAGGCTTTCAAAATATTCGTTATTTAAAGCAAATTTACGTTTCAGCTCTCTAACAATGATTACCAGGGAAACGTATATTGTTTGCACTGACACGTCGAAAGTGGATTGCCAATTTCCGCAAAGCCGGAACGTGATAATGGGAATGAAAGCCCGAAGTTATAAAATAAAACGGATTTGTATGATAAAGGGGCGAAACAAATCGATTTACTTATTTAATAAACCTCCTATGTTAACCGAATGCGTAATTGAAAACTGAGCCTAGTTTAGTTTAAAATACAGTTCATGTTTCAAAAGAATACGGATAAAAATAAGCCGTTGCTATCCTTTGCTTTGATTCTGCCTTGCAACAAAACGTGGAACGAGTATTGAGAAGGGAGGGACATAAACTTTGCTAACAAACATCTTGTTGGGATCGTGAAAGGAAGAAGAACCAGAAGAAATTTGATAATTGCTTCTGGTTATCTTCAAGGACATCTTGCCAATATAATATCTATTTTGATGCAGTTTTTGTATGGACTTTGAGTGCCAAAAACATCTAGTGGTCTTTCGTTGTCCTCTTATTACGTCAAAACTACTGGATAAATATTAACAAATTTTGGTACAGGGCTTGCTGGACATCCAAAGATTGACGAAAAAAGGGTTTCCTCGGACGAACTTTGCGGTCAACTTCAGTCTTTCATATAATCCTGGTAGCAAAACGGTAAATGATCAGGTTATATCCTCGAGGAAAACTACCAAAACACTCGGACCCAAATCACGCGATTCCCTCACATCAAATAGAATCCGCTCAGTAGTGGAGTTATAATGAACCGTTACAAAGGTAATGATGGAGGCATTCGACCGTCGCGACGACTAATTAGCTGAGTGAGCCGACAGAATATACTCGACACAGGATCACAAAGCCGACAATGACTCGATAGACCGGTTCAATGGTGTGTATTGAGTGATATCGGTTACGTTGCATGTTGCCATTATTATAATTTGGTTGGTCCTTTGATGCATTTCATTTCATTGTTTAATCAGTACGTTTATTCATAATTGAACTATAATACGGTCTTATTGCAGGAGCATGTATGTAAACTCTTTATTGTACATTAAAATATACATATACATAGCAAGGACATTAAACTAATGATATGTACAAAGGCGAACTTATCCCTGTAAGGGATTTCTTCCAGTTAACCTTTGAGCAAATGAGAGAGAACAGAGAAGATCCAAGAAGATAGGCAAAACTATAAAAAATGCACAGACACTAAATGCTTACGCAAAATAAAAGACGAAATCTTAAATGTACCTACATAAACTTACACATTATGAATATAAATATTATAATATAAAACAAACTAATATATATATATATATAATAAAAATAATAAGTATTCAATTTTAACAATAAATACAGCACTCGACGAAATTAGGGGTCTAGAAGCCATAACCCTTTTAACTTTTCCTTAAATGATGCCACGGATTGCGATTGCCTGACGGGCACCGGTAATGAGTTCCACAATTTTACAGAGTGAACTGTAAAAGATTTACTATAAGAGCGTGACTTATTGGACGGGAAGGCGAGAGCGAGATTGGCGCTCGAACGCAAGCGGTGACCACTGCCAGCCGCCATATAGGAGAATATTTTGGAGAGATACAGAGGTGAGGAAGGATTGAACAAAACATTGTAGAGCAGTGACAAGACATGCACATCCCTACGACGGCGTATCTGAAGCCAACCAAGTTGCGTACGGTGTTGCGAGATAGGAGTTATTGCCAATTTCTTTATCCTCGGTGTGTTTTTGGTCTTCAGATAAAACGCAACCTACTAGCTTTCGCTTGATAAAATAAGCTCATCTTGGTCTTCATCTGCATCTCTTTAACTGTTCCATTGATGTATGTAAGTATTTAAATACTAATTGGTTTGCATACTACTAACTTACTTCAGCGCTTATAAAATAAAAATAGAGCATGCTACAAAATACGCTAATTATGTTAATTCTAATATGTAGTTAAACCTAGATCTGCAGATAATATTTTTAAGTGAGATTTTCAGGTGAACTTCGGTCCAAAGTTGCCGTAATTGTTATTACTGGTATGGTATAATAACACTAAATTCGGGAGGCAATCCTGTTTAAAAAGTGTTAGTTAAAAAGCCACAGGAGAATTTTATGGTAATTAAATTACATGCAAAGTAAGACAGTTAAACAAAATATTTGAGCAAAGTATGTTATGAAATGAGAAATAAGAAAATAAAAAATGTTTTCCAATTGTCTTCCAAATGGATAACCATTTGGTTTTTTTTTCCATGTGACGGAATGTCCTATATTTACAAGGTCATAGAACAAGGTGGTCTCAGTCTTGCAGTAAACAGAATAATTACTAAAGAAGGACATGGATTAATTCCTTGTTCATACTGAAATACAGGTTCTTCCAATTCACATATTTTGTTGATTGTACAATTAATAGTAGCTTTTTGGTCTCGCGAATATTATTTTGAAATGGCTCGAATATCAAATTTGCTTAATGCTTGTTCGGTCAAATTAATCGCTAGTTGCGATAAACAAATCGATAAAGAATTCGAATTCAACAAGTGGTTAAACATGCATCAAGGAGGTATCTTTCGTAGATATTTGAGAGAAATGTGTGGGTTTTGGTCCGTGGGTTAAATTTTTGTATGCGGGAATTCCCGGTACTGCGATACAAAAAATTCCCGTTGCTGCAAGCTAGGTCCGATAGTAAAACAGACTTAAATAATGTCGAGACTTAAAATCTTCCACAATTTGACCTAAACCCACTTGAAGTCATAAGCCTCTAATAAATCTCCCGATTTTAACCGACAATAAATACGGTACAAAGCCGGGCGGTAAATTGGGAAAAATCCTGAGACACAATTTGGTAAACAATCGCAATGTTTCTTAGGATTAATTGAGAGCAGGTGCGCAAGCGATGAGCAACTACGGATATTACGAGTCAGAGTTATTGTCCCCATCGCGAAGATTTACTCCCTCGAATGAGGACAACAGCCTGACAAAACACATTCCGCGGAGGATGACAGATTTCCGTCAGTGAAATCTGTTTTTAAGTGAGCTACTTAGTGAGATGTGAGAGTTACGGCTTTTGTAGGTAGCTAACAGGCTATATACATACCCTTATTTAAGCTGTATAAGTGCTTATGCAGCTTTTGTGCTACTTGGGTAAGTTCTGACGAAAAAAGAAAAGAAAATAAATAAAATTACACTCCACTAAAGAACCATAAGAATGAATTGTAGTTGGATTTTTTGCTTTATTTCAGTAGTTTTGTTTTTATTTATATATTATGTTGATTCGTTAGTATTTATTTTTTGCAATAATCTATCAACATACTTTGGATTCTTCGCAAATATAAAATGGATCCCAATGGGCGTATTTCGATAAATTCAAATTTATACAAACCCCCAACCCAACCAAACATAGGACCATCTCGACAGGCAAGACGGTTAGAAAAACCGCATGAAAATCGGATGGGAGCTACGATGCCACAGACAGACACACAGATACGATGTTAAACTTATAACACCCCTCTTTTTTGTCGGGATAAAAAGGCATAGTTTCGGAAAGATAATCAAAATACTATAACTTCATTTGCGGCACGGTCATAACCGCAGCAAAAGCTATTCTTATACCATACTTAATTAGTTAATAGCATTAAAAAGGAGTCGGAAAACATTTAAAAGCACAACCGGTTTACGACTCCAACGGTCAAAAGTAAAAGTGCATAACGACGCCTGATATTAAAATGTATAACCAAAAGAAACTTTACGTTAACAGTGAAAAAAGGATTTCCGTTGAGTGGTTTGAATTGTGCGCAGTAATTATGGATATTACTTAACTCAGCGGTTCTCAAAATATGCTCTGAGTAATTTTATCGCTCGTTCATAATCTATGCGGGTAATTTAGGTCACATTATTAAACAGAATCTACGAAAGATTCCGTACCACAGTACGCCCCCCCCCCCTTTATTTTTCTGCATACACCAGTTAGTTTTAGCTTTGCTGCTTTTAGTTTTTTAATTTATTATAAAACATCTATAAAATATTCGATCCCTTGCTAGGATTTGAATCCAATAGGTAGGTGTGGTACTACTGCGCCAACTGCGTCGGCAAAAGTCAGCCAAGTTTAATTGAACACGACAGTAGAACTTTACTTATACGTGCCTACATTTCAGCGCTCTTATTTTATTGTATAAATATAGTTCAACTCAAAATAGGGAGTAAGTAAGTGGCTAAGGTCTAGATTTGATTACTGGCACCATAAAAATGAAGCAGTTTCAGAAAACACTTATTTAACTGCAATTTGCTTCATAAATAGACTAAAAACGATTTAGGTATGTACGTCTCTGTGTAATGCAATTTAAATGATAATCCTCATTTTCCTATTTTATGTAATGGATTTTGCTTCTTTGTCCCTTCATAAAAGATGACGAATTAAAAGTTTTATCACCAACCACATATTTTGACTAAGGTGTAGAGTTCGTGAAGTTAGGCCTTGTAGAGTTAGTTCGTGTAGAGTCGAAAGCTTGGCTCTAGGTGAGATCTCATAACTTTTTGACGAGTCATCTCGTCTTGGCATCATTTGACATGAAAATATTTTTGGTAAGATTATAATTGACAAATTAAAGTACGCGACTATAAAATAATATTTGAGTACCTCCGAATTTGTTGAACAAAGCACGCCTTTCTGCCGGCAAGTCTTTTAAATTTAATGCCGCCATATTTTTTCCAGCCTACCGCCATTTAGGTTGTCAAGTTTTATTTATCGCAAACGGTGACGTCACAGCGAGCTGTAAAATACACCTGGGATGGACTGGAATTTATTGGCACTAAGCGCTAAGGAGATTGAAAAGTGTGACGGTGAAATATGTTTCGAGCGGCTCAATAATACTTGCGTTGATCGCGCGGTAGACGGTTTGTCTGTTGGAGTGACTATACAAATGAAGTATATTTGTATAGGGGTAGGTAAGTAAGGTAAGTTGTTTGGTAAAGTAAGGTAATTGGTAAGTAAAGGATTGGTAAGTTAACTATCCTGCGTGTGTCTACACAGACTGCGTACAGCTAAGGGTTGATTATGACAAGGGAGCCTACTGCCCTAAGTCCCTAACCTTAACACCTTAACCTACGACTTGTATCGGGCTTTCCGGGCCAACACGGGCGTCCTACCAACTGGACCACCGAACCAGATGTCAGAGCCATTGAATCTTTCAACCAGTTGCTTCAACATGCCTTAGGGTGGCATCGTAGTGCCATCTACCGTAAAGATTTAGACTTTATAGTCGGCACCATCGTCAACTGGTCAAGCAACTGGTTGAAAGATTCAATGGCTCTGACATCTGGTTCGGTGGTCCAGTTGGTAGGACGCCCGTGTTGGCCCGGAAAGCCGTTGGAAACGCAGGTTTGAATCCTGTCTGAACCATTAATTTTTTCAATTTTTCGCTTCATTGTAAACATTTAGTTAATGTACGATACTTTAAATGAACAGACACGTACCGCGCGTATAAAATACCAACTTGGATTTAAAAGTAAGACGATATATTATGTAACTGCTGCTTATATTCGTGGTAATAATAATCGTAAATCAAAGTGTTGAGTTATGGAGCTTATTATACATATGAAGGACACAGTTGACAACATTTTAAATTTTCAAATAATGTTAAGTTTAATTATTGTATTAAGCGGTTTACACTCACGTGACATTGTCAGGAACGGCCCGACATGTTTCGAACTCGTTGAGTGACGAGTTTGCCGCGGCGGTGTATACGGGCAGCCGTCCCTGATGAAGAGCTCCATACGAGTTCGAAACATGTCGGGCCGTTCCTGACAATTTCACGTGAGTGTAAACCGCTTAATACAATAATTAAATATGTCTCACGAAAGTTTTAATAAAATTAATGTTAAGTTTAGACTAATTTCGTTACTTTTTTGCTATACGGACTACTTTTGAAAATATTAAAAAAATTGTGAAAGCAAAATCGTCTAGAAATCAGCTCTCTTTTATAATGATGAAATTTTCAAGTGGATGTTTTTAATCACTAATTTTGATATTTTCGAAACTGTACAAATGTGGTAAGTAATACTTAATTTTTTTTATCCTTTATTTGATTATATCGGAAGAAGGCTTGGTAAAAAAAAAATGTTGTCATGCACTTATCATTGAAAGCGTACACTCGTACAGTATAATTTTTATATCGACTAAAATCGTGGTAAATTAGAAAGTGGGCCGCAAACATCGACGAGATTTCTCCAAGTTTTGTCAATTTGAATACGCACTCGGTAGAATCTTGTCACGAATAACTTTCTCGAAGACGAAAAAAGAATCACAATTATAACTTTGGGTAAACAAAATTTGTTCGAGTATACATGGCGCTATAACTTTTATAAGTGTTTGCCCGAAATATGGTGTAAAACTGTTGAATATCAATAGCTCAATTGATCAGAAACAAGAGTTATTGTTGCTTTTGTTATTCAATGAAGGGTTAATAGACAAAACGTTTAGCAACGTAAATCAAACGGTACAATAGTTTATTTTCATTCAAGTTGTATAATGCTGCTTCAAATACTTACTAAATGCTCTTTTAAAAGCGAAATACGTGAAAGTTAGACCGTTGGAAAACGGACCATTGTGAGAAAACTTAATTCCAGGCTCAATATAAAAGTTCACTCAATTTTAGTTTCTTATTTTAAAAATTAGGTCTACTTTTATTGGTTAATAAATTATTTGTGTTTTTTAATAAAATATTACAGCAAGTTTTATTTATTGATCTACGCAAAAAAAGTCTGAGATCCGCATTCTTAGCTGTTTGTGTGTCAAATGTGAAGTCAGAAAAGACGATACAAAGACACGATGGCCAGGCGCGTATACGTCGCTACGAGTGGCTACCAACGCGCGCCGATTTCGGCCTAACAATGGTGAAATTCAGATCCGAGCACTCAGGTATGCGCTGGTTCGAAGCCTATAGCCCTTCTGAGTATATTGTCGTTTACAAACGTTTTAAACAGTTTATTATTACGATTATTATCAGTTCTAGGTCTGATTTACCATTTACACTTTACGGTAAAGTACATCATACCGTTTCATGTAGGATACGGAACGATGCTGAGTTTTCCCGGGACTGCAAACTTTATATCATAATTCAATTCTCTTCACTTCATTTTATTGCTACAAAAAACCATGCAAAACATTTTAAATTACAAATATACACAATCGAAAATTAAATTAAAATACCACAATCAAAAATACAATAATAAATAAAAAGGATACACTAATACAATCAAAGAAAAATGCAATACCTAAGTCCAAATACCATGTCTAGAGATCAAAAAATAGTCAAAATTTCAATTTAATGAAATAATGCTCAAATCTAAAACAACACAACTCTTATACTCATTTCATCATCATCATCATCAGCCCGTATCTATCCACTGCTGGACTAGGGCCTCCTCGTGCATTTTCCATTCACTGCGATTCCGGGCCGCGTGCATCCACTTTCTTCCTGCGACGCTAACTATGTCGTCTCCATGTAGAGGGGCGTCTGCCCACACTTCTTTTCCCCATTCGTGGTTGCCACTCCAGTATCTTTGGAGACCAGCGTCCGTCTTCTCGCCTACATACATGCCCCGCCCATCTCCATTTTAGAGTAGCGGCTTTCTTAGCGATGTCGGTTACTTGGGTTCTCCGTCTGATCTCTTTGTTTGGAACTCTTATAATGATGACCATATATTATTTCACCAACTATATATTTAATTTTGTCCACTTAGTTTCGACTTTCGACCTAATCACGCCATATCTGCCTTTGACCGCCTTCAATGTATTGCCCATCCATTGGACTTTGAATATTCCGTTAAATGAACAAAATAGCCAAATAGGTCGGCGCATTTGGAACGAAATGGAATTCAAACAGGCGCTTCTGGAGCTTGCTTATTCCGTACCAGTATAAGAAAAGAGACGAATCCTAATAGGAATTTCCTGGTGATTATGACCTTTTGTTAACAATTATGTGGATTCTGGGTAGGATTATCACGAGGTCGTTTGTAGTATTGGAGCTAGGCTTCATTTGATACTCGGCTTAACAATGAGAATTATACCGATATATGTCGTATATTGGTTGTTCTACATTTTGAAGATAATGCCTATAATTAGTTCTAACATAACGAGCCTGTTGCTCGTTTGGTATTTGTGCTTATCATGAGATGAGTACAACACCAATTTATAAAACCTACGTTTTATAATTTATTGCCTTAAAACGTGAGCTCGCAATTTATGTATTCATTCTTATTAACTATGAATGCCCATTGCCCAATCGAAATAAAATATAATTGATCCAAACAGAAACTACCATAAGATTTGGTTGAAAATAAATCGTTCGCTAAGTTTAACATTTTTTTTCAATTAGTATCAGCTAGAATAATAATATCCTGTAAATTTATCTATGCTACGGTTCTACGCTAAATAATGTTTTACTTGAAATACTCAACTAACAAAAATAAGCAACCAAGAATTTTACAACCAACCAAAGTTACCCGCACCGAAATCACAATAAAACCTCAAAACTACCACATAATAGCTAATAGCGGAAGACTAATAACTTAACACGCCATTAAAAGGAAAACCAACTATACAACCAATCATAGTCCCTATTGTGTTCATTTCAATTACCACTAAAGCAAACGATTAATCTAATTAAGAAAATTAAGCTCATACCTTAACGTTGATTAACTGATTTAACCAACATATACTTACAGGTTTACTTCAAAACCATCGTTAACTGTAGGTGTATAGTATGATTTTAAAGCGTACTGCATATCCGTGATATGAGGTTTCGGAAGTTATTTATTCCTAGCTGATGTAATTTAACATTGATCGAGTCTCTTTTGTTTGTCCTGGTAAAGGAGTATACTCACGCGCCTTCCGTTTTACCGTTCCTTCCGTTTACCGTTTTATATATTAAGGTGATAACAGACTATGCTGTTGCTATAGGCTAATTAACTATATCCGCGTCTTGTGGCTGTAGGTAGGTACTGTTTTAAGGTACTGTGAAAGTTTGGACTTCACTCTCAGTGGTGTTGGCCACTGATATAAAAATAAATACGTTTTAAATATTAGAACGGACGCGTGACATCCGTCAATTGTAAAAAATGTATAGTCAGTCTTTTACTAATCGTTGCTGAATAAACAACTAAAAGTACCTCTCGCTGCATCTTTTTTAAGCTCCCCCACGTAGCACCACAGTGCAAACCGACCAGATTGCGGAATTACTTACGGTCAGTTTTCTTAATCAGCCTCCATTAATCAAGGTCCATCGTGGACCTCACCGCTTGATATAATTTGGTTAAGGAATTGCTTTTCTATCTTGGTCAGTCCATCTAGTTTGCGAGCCCGCGGCGTCTCTTGCCTTCAACTCTGTCAACTATGATCAGTTCAAGGGACTCTTAGGTCCTCTGCGTATTAAGTATGTTTCCACAGTTTAACAGTGATTGTCTGATTGATGTAGGCAAGATGGTTTGCATACGCAAGGTCGGCAGGGCTGCCCTTCCGTCAGCGCCGGAGCTATTAAGATACGTTCTAGCTGAAATAAGTAGAAGATTAAACATTTAAATAAACACATACCTACTAACATGGATGTAATGGTTTGGGAAGTATTCATAGTAGTTTATGCAACTGTTACCTGATAAGAGGTCTTTTTATGAGCCGAAGGCGAGTTTCATAATAAGATCACACGAGTGTTTTAAGGCCTAATTATGTACAGTTGCACAACTGTCTTTATCTACACACACATATATTCATAATCTTTACTATAGATTTTCTTTTATGTAGATGTGAAGTATAGCCAGTCAGTCCGCAGAGCCATGCGGAAATGAGGAATGATTGAGGTGACCTCGCGCCGCAGCCCGCGTGCTCACCTCAACAGTATCATATTTGTTTGATAATATTAAGGTGACCATGTGGGGGATATGGTACTGTTATGACATACATCTCAGATTTAGGTCTCTGCCAAGTAATGTAGGTCTTTACCTATAGTATCTGAAATTCTTAAAGTCAGGTGATAATTCGGAGCGTTTTAACCGCCTCATTACCGTAACCGCAATATCGGCCAACTTATATCAATCAACGTCATTTTGATATGAATTTAAAAAAATTGCTTCGTCTCAAAAGGCAACATAAAATATAGTGGTCACGGTAATGAGGTGGTTAAAACGCTCGAATAATCACCCAGTTATTTAACAGTATGGGTGTAGATAATAGTACATTACATCAGAGGCCGGGAATCCGTTTTCACGACGAGGCATGTATAGTGCTTTTCTCAAACATACAATGCAATAAAAAAATATACTTACTTCAAAGAACAACATTTTATTAATTGACAAATAGGACATTTTAGTCTAACAACCAATCTTTAAAAACAAAACCTGCTTTTTGTCAAACCAGCCAGCTGTGTGAATGACTTGCATGTTTGAGAAAAATAATGTAGGTACGTAAATCCATTAGAGATACCAATATTATCTTCAGCCAGTGCGTCTGTCTCTAGCCTGACCGCATCCTGCCGCAGTCCCAGTTTCACCAAACGCCGAATATCAACCGCGTCCTTTCCAATATAAGTTTGTATTTGTGTTCCCGCCCGATTGAGATCAAAGGAAATTAACAAGTAACGTACCGTCAAAGACACGTGGGTTTACGTGTCCTATATACATATGCTTGTATTTAAATTGTATTTTAATGATTCCCAAATGAAAGTTTCTTGTAGAAGTAGTCGAAGATTACTGTTTTAGGCGTCATTGATTCATTCAGTAGATAGGCATCTACTGAATAAATCAATGACGCTGCATCTTTTTGAAGGCCAAAAGAAGTGCATTTAAATCTGGGGAATGTGATTGGTTCATTTTATTTTACACAGCTCCGCTACAGGTGGTCAAGCAGCCTTAAAGGTATCAGATTGTCGCACATAATCACAACAAAAAAGAGACTTACCGCTTTAAAAATACTATTTATTGAGTTTTTTATTTACTTACTATTTTCGTTTTTCATGCATTTACTAGTACTGGTATGCGATTAAGCTGAAATATGGAATACTTCTGTAAGTTCTATGACGAAATAATATTTAATTTATTTAGTAAGGTAACAATTAGATTCTGAAAATATGATACAAGTGAAAAGTAAGTAATTCATAATACTAAACCTAAAAATAAAGCTAAACTAGAATACAATAAAATAAAGTTAAACTGAATCCAAAAAAAATAATAGTGCCGAAGATGCGGGCGGCATTCTTTGATCGAGAAAACCGCCAACACTCTGGTTTCTCAATTTACCAATTCAGATGTGACATTTATTTTAATAATATTATTATTTCTATAATTACATATTTTTTTCTTTTTGCATTACGTTACAAATTATATTGGTAGTTTGCTGCTTGATTTAAGTCAATATCTGTTATATCTCGTATAAGGAGTAAGTACTATTTGATCACAATGGTATTAAAAAGATATTGGAAATGTGATATTATTGAAGAATAACTACGCTTGACAGCCGCTCTTATAATCCATCATGTATGACAAAAATGTAGAAAACTTTTGTGTATTTTTTTCTTCTGAAACATATTATACTAATTGAAACTGATCGCTTCATAATTGTTGAATACAGACCCTTACAATATAAATAAATAATTATAATTGCTTAATATAGGTTAAGATAACGATGACCCATTTTTTACATGATTATATAACGAGATAACGTAATGACGTAATATTGTGTAATTACTTACCCTTTTGTTCAGATAAAGGACAATAGTTATTGTGTAACATGACTTCCGGGTATCGTTACTGATTATGTAACTATTTTTATATTATAATTATTTTAAGGTGTTTAATTAAGTGAATTACTCTATCAGAGAATAGGTATAGATTAAGTAAAATCACATTATAAAATTAAGTATGATTATCAAATTAGCATAGGTTGAACCACTTCCTAACCATAGGCTAATCTGGCTATTTCTCTTATCTCCTTTCGTATCTTTTACTTACGTAATCCATGAAAGTGACCTTGAATGTTGTTGACCTACATTTCATGTTGCTTACGTAACTAAGGGAAAATATCATAGTTCCAATTAGAATCCAATACGCATAGCCAGAATATTGCGATAATCATAAAAGTTGTCAGATCTCAGGTCTAGATATAAGCTTTAGGTATTTATAAGAAATAAACATTTGATAACATGAATCTATTATTCCCCACTTTGGAGATCTGACTAACTGAAATACATATGTAAACATTTTGTATGTACCTAAATAAACATGAATATTTTATTGAATAAATGAGTGAAACAAGTTAGATGAGCGCACGCGCAAACAAACCACGCCCCCGCACATCTTATAACTCTGATTCGGTCTATCAAGGACGGAATAAAGATGGCGGGCGCAAAAATAAGATTAGTGTCACAGCAAGCGTCGCCCAGCTCTCATCTCGCTCCAGTTCACCTTATGAAGAAAGAAACAGTATGTTTTTATTGTGTAACCCAGTCAGCAAGTAATACAGTCCTATCATGCAGAACGAGTCGCCAGTAGCAAGTTAGGCCATTCGTTTTAATGGTCCCTTCGAGTAGCCGGATCAAGAATTAGTGCAATAATTACGTCAATCGCCAAGTGTTTTGCGAATTTTCGCGACACCCCCAAGTGGTCTCTGTCTGACAGAGAAATTCGGACCGCAACTTTAGTTGCGGTTATGCTGCATTTCAATAAGTAACGCTAGTAAAAGTTGAAATTGCAGTCGTCGTTTCGTAATCGTGCAGGCTAGTGCTTTCGAGCGCAGGCAGCCCTTTACTTCGACACAGACTGAGTGACGGTCGAGCCTTGTCGGTACTCTTAAAGAACGTGAGCAGCTCACTTAAATGTGTTCAGCTATTGATCTATAGAGTATTGGGCGACGCTCTGTAGACACTCATGCACCGTACCCCCTAATTTCAAAAGAGAATGCGCAGCGCACCTGGTGTCCAGCTAATTCTCAAGTGAAAACTGGCGGGTCAGTTGCAAAACAAGCGGCAGTGGACCTTGCGGTGTTAAACCCACAGAGTGTCGTACTTCGTGAGTTATCGGACGCGCTCACCTTTCCACGGTGGTGGATCGTACAGTCCGGCCGTGAATACGGTTCCACACTTCCCCAAGTCCTAGCTGGATTCCCCACATAGTGTGTCCAGTTAGGCCACAGGGCCCAGTAGGTCGCACGGAGCCAGCCTATCAGGGGGCTGGAACCGTTGCTAGGTCGTTAGGAAGTGGTTCATTAGGGACATACGGTCGGATAAGTGTTTTAATTGTGTTTTGTGTATAAATGTGTTTTTTTATATTTTTTATTTTTTTTAAATTCTCGCGCAAACAAGTGTCTAAAATTCGCGTAAATAATTGTGTATGAAAATTGAAATTGTTTGATTAATCCGTGTAATAAGTGTTGTTTTTTTTTTGTTTTATAATTGTTATTGTAATCAAGTCAGTGAGCCCAAGTTGATTCGTTTTGTTTATTTTGTTGTTTAAGTGTTAATGTCCGTACCAGAGATTAACGTAAGGGTTTTGCGCTCGGGAAAGCGAACACCTTCGGTGTCTCCAGTCAACATGTCGGCTAGCGGCACCCCTCCGTCGGGGTTGACTACTTCAAATGAAACGAATACTTGGGACAAGGACGTTGATAGTGCAAATAAAAATACGAGCAGTGACGCAAGGGCAAAGGCCACCGCGAGTCAGGAAACATTAACGCCAAAAAACGTAACTCACGCGCAAAAAGAGGCTCCTCCAGCCACGGATAATGCAAGCATCTCTGTGCTTATGGCAGAATTAGAATTAAGGAAGGCGGAGTTGATCCAGGCTAGGGCAGTATCGGCGGAAGCTCAGACTAGACTAGAAATCGCCAGGCTAGAGGCAGCTAGGTCTAGTAGCAACACGTCGCAGGACTGTGATAGGAATTCTCGTGTAGAGGGTTGGATTCAACAACAAAACGTCACTAATTTGCCCGGGGTGTGCATTAGGGAGCCGCGTAATGAGAACACGTACGGTCAGTTTCAAAACAAGGACCTTGAGTTGATGTCACACAGGATAGAGACCGCGGTCACTCGTAAGAACGCACCAATTATTCAACGGAACGTACCGGAGCTATCGCATTTCTCTGGGGCACTCACGGAGTGGATTCCCTTTAAAGCCGAATATTTAGACACCGAGTCGCTATTCACAGACGTCATGAATGTAGCTAGAATACGACGTAGCTTACGAGGCGACGCGAGAAGCGCAGTAAAATCAATTTTGTATACAGTATCGGACCCGAATGAGATAATGGATTTGTTAGAATTGCAGTTTGGCAATCCTGAGGCTATTATTTTAGCCGAAATCGAGGAGGTCAAACGTTTGCCTAAATTAACCGAAGATTGCGCCAATATTATCTCATTCGCGGGGCAGGTAGCTAATGTAGTTTCATGTATCAAGGCGTTGAAACAGGATCAGTACTTGTTAGCCCCCGAACTAGTAGGTAGGTTAGTTGAGAAGCTAAATCCCATTTTGCGATACGAATGGAATAAATATCGCGTGGCCAACTCCTCAATACCTACTCTAGTAGCATTATCGACATTTTTAAACGACACCAGTAGAGCTTCAGGTTTAACCCGTAGGCCGATAACGCGACAACAGCGCAACCCGGTCCATGCAACTAGGCTAGCGCAGCGTAGGTCAAGGTCGTCGTCTCGATCTTTAAGCAGGGATAGTGTAGGATCAGACGTCAATCACAGCGTTAACACCCATAGAGTCGTAAATAATAGGAAAAATGTCGATAAGCCTAGGCACACAGTAGCTCAGATAAATAATAGACCGCAAAGCAGACCGAAAAAACCCACACAGCACGCACCGGCACAGTCTCGCGATAATTCGAGTAAAAAATGCACCATTTGCAGCGGCGATCATACAGTAGCCAAGTGCGCGGATTTTATTAAATTATCCGTAGATGATCGCTGGGCAAAGGCTAAAGAGTTTAAATTGTGTTTTAGATGCTTAAATTTCGCTCATAAAAAGCCGTACAAGTGTGCGTACGTGCCGTGTGGACACGGAGGTTGTGAGGCAGGTCACAATAAGTTATTACACGGAGTGTCACGGGACACTCCCGCGCCGAATAACGTAGCTAGAATTAATCACGTAAGGCGACCAGCGACTTATTTAAAAATAGTACCCGCTATTATTAGCGGCCCGTTAGGATCGCAGGAAATCTTATGTCTACAGGATGACGGCAGTAGCTTAACAATTTTAGAGCGCAGTGTAGCCGAAAGAATCGCTCCGCTCGGCGCGACTGAGAAACTCCTTATTGAAGGGGTTGGTGGATGCGTAATAAACGAAAGCGAGTCATACCGTTTAGAACTAACAATACAGGGCAAATATCGTAGAAACATTGAGAAAATAAATGTATGTACGATTGATAGTTTGAACTTAGGTACTCAACGCGTAAATAAAGAGTTGATCGATAGTTGCCCACACCTGTTACCTATAAGTGATCAATTGTGCTATGATGAAGGCACGCCTAAACTGTTAATAGGCCAGGACAATTGGCACTTATTAGTGACACAGAATGTTCTAAGCGGTAATAAATCGCAGCTGATAGCTAGCGAGGGTCGATTAGGTTTTAGCGTGCACGGTTCAATGTCTATACCTAGGTCTCTGATAGGTTATGTAAATCACGCGAGGTGTAGTAACGAACAGGACATGTACGACTTGATAAAGCAACATTTTAGCATAGAGTCGTTAGGTATAGAGCCGCGAATACCTAAATCGGACCCCAATCAGCGCGCATTAGATATTCTGAACGCAACATGCAAAAAGGTACCAAATGAGCGCCGCTTCGAAATAGGGCTGTTATGGGCAAGTAATGACGTAATTTTGCCGAATAACAAACAACAAGCGCTCAACCGGTTGTAC